>JBCFYV010002156.1:0-40270 GCA_039000515.1 Timema cristinae
TTTACAGGCTTTTGCGGTCTTTTCCGGGCCTGAACCCAGGGTTTTTGCAAGTCCCCGCAGACCTGGGTGGTTCCTTCTGAACCGTGAACCTACGCCTCACGTCGTGTTCACATTTGCGGGTGTCCTCCCCTTCTGGGAACCCGCAAAGGCGCTCGCTGTACACCCCTCAGGTGCTAGCGTCATCTTAGAACGCTTCACGTTCTGAGTTGTCCTGACGTACCTAAATAGGTCTATCTACCTTGGACTTGTCTTGTTCTAGCTACCTTGGATCGCGCCGCTGCCGGGAGTTCCTGGATCGCCTGCAGAGCCGCGCTGTGAGCTACGCCGGGTCGCTTCACCTCATCGTCCGGACATCTGGCTGTGTCGTCCCGGCGTTTGTCTCGCGAGTGCTAATCTCTTTTCTTTTATCTTTCTGCTGGGGTGGTGTGTATAATACCCCAGCCCTAAGTTTAATTGTAAGGGTAATTCAGGCCGTCTCCCCGGGGTATTGGTTCATTTTTTGGGGCTAGCTACACTTATTTATTTTGACTTTTTAGCTACGGAAGCGAGTAAGATTCCGTAGCGACTAAACCTTTTAACATCTAGGTTCCCTGACATTCATTCCTGGTGTGGTAACCACCGGGACCTGGTTCCGACTAGATTTAAACTAGTTTTAAGATCTTTTATTTGTTGGCGCGTGGCTTGTGATCTGCTGGTTGCTGAGGCGTATTACTAAGTTATTAACTTACCCCCATCTTAAATTAATATATTATTACTCCCCCCACACCCTCCCGTCGATCCTAAGGGTCCCGCTAATTTATTCTATACGTTAATTTTTACTTTTTTTATCTTTTTATTTCTCAAATTCACCTTGTTCGGTCGTTAATTATTCAATTTTACATCATATTCCTCCTACCCCCTTGTTTTTAAACACTCCGAAGTCCCCGAGCTCATCCCACAGGTAGCATCTTTTGCTAATTATACATTTTTATTATTAATTACCGCTAAATAAATAATTCCAGCACCCCCTTCCCTCCAAAACATTTAATCGACCGACCATAAGTCGGTCTGAGCTCGCCCCTCCTCACCGGGTCCCTAGCTTAACTATATAGAGTTTAAATTTTTTTTAGGCTTAAATTTCAAGTTTTTCAAATTTTTCTTTTTCTATAATTACCGGGCTGTCACCAGGAGTATTTTGGTGACACTCCCGATTTTCTACCCCCAACGGTTCGCTCTCCATCTGAGAGTTACCGGTTCGATTTCTGTCCCCCGTGTTAAAAGTTGGACTCGCCCTGATTTAGCGAGCCAGCTTGACGCACACATTCCTCTCTCTCCTCCCCCCTTTGCCTACAAGCCAAGCCAGACGCTTGCAGTCACGTGAGAGCAGCGCGTGGCGACCTTGAGTCTCGCCGTACACTGCCGCCAACCTAAACAACCAGGAAGTAAAGAGAGACTGTGCGCGCGTCGTTCGAGTCGGGCTTACACTGCTGCCAACCTAATCGCTTCGTCTCGCGGTGTGTGATCTGACTGTGGGTTCTCTGTTCGAATCCGGCTAGGTCCCTTTTACTTTTTTTTTAATTTTATTTTTTAAGTAATTTTTCATCTATTTTTTTTTAAACTCATTTTCTTACTTACACATCCATCTAAGATTTCGGTTCGTCCTCAATTACTGGTTTCGCATCCCGAACCAGCTCTAAATTATTAACTTAATTCCCTAGTGATATTTCTAGTTTGTTCCTTCTGAGCTAACAGAAATATCCAGTTACTCCAAGTTATTTAATTATTACCGACTAGTCTCGCTTCACGGGCTAGTTCTAAATCATTAATCTATCCCCCAGTTCTCGTTAGTTCCCTCAGAACTAGCGGAACTTTCCAGTTATCTTTTAGTAACTTTTTGGTTACTTTTTGGTACTTTTTCTATAACTCACTAGTCTCGCTTCACGAGCTAGTTCTAAATTATTAACCTATCCCCCAGTTCTCGTTAGTTCCCTCAGAACTAACGGAACTCCAGTTATTTCTTAGTAACCTTTTGGTTACTTTTTGGTACTTTTGTCATAACTCACTAGTCTCGCTTCACGAGCTAGCTCTAAACCATCAATCAATTACCCCAGTTCTCGTTAGTTCCCTCTGAACTAGCGGAACTTTACAGTTATATTCTAGTTATTTTTTGGTCATTTATTAGTGCTTCATAGTAACTAACTAGTCTCGCCTCACGAGCTAGTTCTAAATTATCATTCTATCCCCCAGTTCTTGTTGGTTCCTTCAGAACTAACGGAACTTCTGGTTCTTTTGGTTATTTGTTGGTACCTTAATAGTAACTAACTAGTTTCGCTTCTCGAACTAGTTTCAAATCATTTAATTAACACCCCAGTTCTCGTTGGTTCCTTCAGAACTAGTGGAACTCCCAATCACCTCCTAGTTACTTTTGGTTATTTTTTAGTGCTTTTATAGTAACTCACTAGTCTCGCTTCACGAGCTAGTTCTAAATTATCATCACAAGGCCGGCTGTGTGACATTGAACTTGGGTGTATTTCGCGCGGCGCGCGGCATTGTTGTTGGTTTGTGGGCGTGTCTTTTGGCCGGCTCTTACTTTCGCGCGCTCAGTGTCCCAATTGTTGTATTATTGACGGTCCATCGTCATATTAAGAGATATTTTTTGTTACTGGGTTAGGTAAGTGTTTAGCCGTCACTGGTTCCACCCATTAGCATTATTAAGTGTTGTTCGGCTGTGGGATCACAATCGTTTCCCTGCTCAGTCAGTGAATTTTAATTCAGAGCCAAAGTTTAATCAGCCTTTACTCGTAGTTTTACTACGTTCATTCATTAGTTTCATTCGAGTTTCATCCTATATTTCATTGATATTTGCATTCCTGTGTTCGTTCCTCCATCAGAGGTCCGTGCATTTATTAACTAATTAAATATATATATATTTTTTTTTTTTTTTTTTTTTTTTTTTTTTTTAAATAGTATATTTTCTGTCAACTCTTTTTTTTTATTTTCTATTTGTTTATTTATTACTTTTCTATCTTTTAAACTTTTAACTTTTAACCTAATTCTTTAACCAATTATATTCACCTCACGCATTTTCTCCCACTGCTAGACCTCGCCTCACGAGCTAGTCCATCTATATATTTTAAATTTTCTAAATTAATTACGTTTTCACTGACAGGCCGGGTTCCGATTGCCCAGCCGATCCCCTTGTCTGTCGTCCACTCGTGGGTGGTTTTACTCCTTACATTCCAACCGAGTTCGTCAGGCCGATAGCGCGAAAATGTTCATTACCTTGGCATTGCCGGTGCCCGGGAGGGTTGCGTGTCCGATGTGTCCGGTGGTAGAGGGGGAGCAGACACTCTATAATTTCGTTGGGGACCTCGCTTCCCATGCGCTTGATGTGCACGGTAGCGAGGGCTTCCGATATGTGTGTCGGCTCTGCCAGCCTCCTGTCACGTTTGACTACCTGCGGGCGGCGAGAATGCACTTGGTGGCTGTACACCGGGAACCGGATGTGGTCGTCGAGGTGGGGGGTGAGGGAGCGGAGCTTCAGGAGGTGCCCGAGGTTGAATTGGGTGCCACCGGGAGGATCCGCATCCCGTACCCCATTCCTGATCGCATGCGATGCCCGGAGTGCAGGGGTAGAGATCTTCGCGCGAACGTTCGGCGACTCGGCGAGTTTAGCGACCACGGCGACTTGCTGAAACATTGTCGCCGTTCGCATGGACGGGACAGGAAGGAGTTTTATTGCTCCGAGTGTGCCGAGAGGCCGGTGTGGGGAGTCCTGAAAAGGATGAAGAAACACCACAGGATGTGGCACCAGGGTGTCCCTAGAAGAGTATGGCGAGATGTGGGCCCAGTCCCGCGTCGAGCCGCTGTGGCGCCTGCGGCAGTGGGGGTGGCTCCCCCGCGGCCGAGGGCTGTGGGGCCTGTCGTCGCCCTACCCCCCTGGGGGGTGGGGTGGCGGCAGCTCCACCTCGGCTTATCATCTCGCCGAGGCCAAGTACCTCTGGTGCCGCCATCTCCGCCCCCCCACCGACTCTGGAGACTCTTCCCCTCCCTGTCGACACGACAAGACTTGGACTCTGACACCAGCAGCTCCACGGGCTCCATGGTTTCTGTGCCTGCGATCCCTTCTCCGGCATCCACCCCCCCACCAACCCCTCCCTCTGGGTGGCCTCGGCCACCCCCCTCTTCGTCCCCCCCGGTGCGTTTTCTGGCGTCGCCCGTTGCCCTCCGGCTCGGATCGTCGTCGGAGTCCGCTCCCGGATCCGTCCCCACCCACTCGCAGGTCACGATGCCGACCCAATCCCCCCCTACCGTTTCCTCGTGCAGGATGGGTAACTGGCCTCTCGGTCCGGACCCTTCCTCGCCTCCGGTCTACGATTGGCGGGCGTCGGCTCGGGATCCTACCCCGGACCCGCTCGTCAGTCGTCTCGCCTCCCCTCACCCATCCGAAGGCTACCGTCGATGGTACCGGGACCTGTTGCCCGAAGCCAGGCGGCGCCCACCCCCGGGGCGTCCTCACCATACATCCCCCCCTCCCCCGCTCTGAGGCTAGCTGTCCCCGCCTTCAGCAGGACACCTCGCCGCCCCGGGGACCTGCCAAACCATTCACCTCCGGCGTCGGTTTCTCCGGTGTCACCGACGGCTCCGGCCTCCTACGCGGAGGCGGCGGCGCGCCCTCGGCCTCTGGCCGGGGTCATGGCGTCGAGTGGGCCGTCGGTGGACCCGGTGGGGCCGGCTGCCGGTCCCGTGGACCTCACCCCCTTCTTGAAGCGCCGGTATGGCCGAACAAAGCCGACGGCGCCCATCAGAAGGCTTCCACCCCCCCTGTCACCCCCTTCTGCTCGACGTCACGGACTGACACCACCCCCCACGAAGCCGCCTTCCTCCCCCGGCCCCCAAACACCCCCAACGGCACGCCCCGCCCCTTCTGGGTCACCTCGTGGGACTTTGCCCACCCCCAGGCGGATGACCGCGGTCTCTCCGGAGACTCGGTCGCCTCCCAAATCCCCTTCTAGGCCGCCACCCTCAGTGTCGGCAGTGCCGCCCCCCCACACGCCGACGACTCCGGCGCCCAAGCCGAGGCCTTCTGGGCCTATGCGAAAGGCGCCGAGTCCGAAGCTAGAGATCTCTGCTCCGGGGTCGGTGACTGGGCCCACCAGGCCGTCGCCGCCGCCCCCGGCTTCTCCAGAGAACAAGCCGACGCCGAAGGGGCCGAAACCGCCCAAGCCTTCTGGGCAGAAGCGGAAGACACCCCCGAAGCCGAAGCCCCCGAAGCCGACGCCCAAACGGCCGACGCTACCACCCCCACCCCCGCCGCCCTCAGCGGCCAGAGAAACGTCGCCGCTTCCGGCGCCGGTGCTCGCACCGGAGCCGGTACCGTCGACTTCCGGGTGCCGACGACCGGTGTCTCCTCTTATGGGACCCGACTCGCCGCCCCCAGAGCGGCTTCCGACGCCACCCCCCAACCCCCCACCCCTACCACCCCACCACCACTTACCGGACGAGACAGACCATCTAGTGCGCCGGCTGTGAGGCGCTCACCGCAGCCGCCGCCCCCCTCGCCACCTCCCCGTCTGGCTCCTCTGGGCGAACCGGCTGTCGTCGAGCCGGTATTGCCCGGGGTGCCGGGGGAGGCCCCGACCCCCTTCCAGACCGAGTGGATGGGACGAGTAGCCGCCGCTGCCGACTTTGACGGGTTGGAGCAAGTGGCGGACGACTTCGTCTCGGTCCTTTCGGCCCTCAGGGCCGACGATCTGGAGGGGGAGTTTGGGGCCCCCGGGGTGTTGGACGGGGGGGGCCGGCACGGTGGTGCCGAGCCGAGAGGACCTGGACGGGGCCGCCGGGACGGTGGCGGGGTTTTTCGAGTGAACCCCCGCGACCACCCGGGCATGGGTCCTGCCCGGGAGGCGGGCGTCCCAGGAGGTGGACGCAACGCTCCCGGGCGGTACGACCCTGTGGCCGCGTCCAGGATCCAAAAATTATACAGGGTGGCGAAGAAGCGGGCGATGAGAGAAATCTTGGACCCCGTCTCGCCGTTCTGTGTGATTGAGCAAGGGGAACTGGTTCGTCACTTCGGGGAGCTCTTCTCCGACCGCGGCTACGTCGTTGGGCCGCGACCGGAGGGATGTGAAGTGGCCGCGCCGGCCCCCAACGACGCAGAGACGGAGGGTCTCTTGGGGCCCTTCTCGCCCCAGGAGATCAGCGCCCGTCTCAAAAAGACTAAGAATACCTCCCCTGGCCCCGATGGCATCACCTATGGTGTCATCAAGAAAAGAGACCCGGGCTGCCTCATACTCGCTGCCCTGTATTCAGCCATCCAGCCCTACGCTCGCGTACCGGCGTCATGGAAGAGGTCGAACACGGTGCTCATCCACAAAGGTGGGCAGCGTGACGACCCCGACAATTGGCGTCCGATCGCTCTGAGCGACACGGTGTCCAAACTTTATCTCGGAGTTTGGGCCGACCGGTTGGGGCGCTGGGCGGCTGCTACGGGCAGGATATCGCCGCAGCAGAAGGGCTTCATGCAATTCGAGGGTTGCTTGGAGCATAACTTTGTGTTGCAGGCCATGATAGATGAGGCGAGGAGGACCAAGAAGGAGCTGACGGTCGCCTGGTTGGACCTGGCCAACGCGTTCGGCTCCGTCCCGCACGCCTACATCTCCCACACGCTGGAGGAGATGGAAGTCCCCGCCCACCTGAGGGACATCGTGCGGGACCTGTATTCCGGTGGTTCAACAAGGATCCGGACTGGGGAGGGGTACACCCCCGATATACCAATTCGTGCCGGTGTCCGGCAGGGGTGCCCCCTCAGCCCTATCTTGTTCAACCTGAGCATGGAGGCCCTGATAAGGAGCGTCACCAGAGCGGAGAGACTCCACGGGGTGCGTATTTATGGTCAACACCACGCACTGCTGGCCTACGCGGACGATATAGTCCTTATCGGCAGGAGCCCTGGCGGTCTGCAGATCCTTTTAGACCGGATCGGCCAGGCGGCTCAGTGGGCGGGACTGCGCTTCAAACCGAGGAAATGCGCGTCCCTCCACCTAAACTGCGCCGCGGACCAGCAGGGTGTGGTGCGAGAAACCCTCTTCCGTATCCAGGGGGCACAGATGGTCTCATTAAGAGCAGGCGAGGCCTATAAACATCTGGGGGTGCCAACTGGATATAAGGTGGCCCAGTCACCTGAAGAGGAGCTCGGCATCATGGTACGTGACCTCGATGTCATCGACGGGAGTCTTCTAGCCCCCTGGCAGAAGATTGACGCGGTCTCTACGTTCCTAACGTCGAGGCTGCAATTTATTCTGCGAGGGGGTCGCGTAAGGAAGATGTTCCTGAAGCAGTTTGACCGGAGGTGCAAGAAGTTGGTCAAACGGTGGATGTTCCTACCTCAGCGTGCGAGCGCTGAGGTAGTGTACATGGCGCAGCATGAAGGGGGGGCGGGTCTGCTCCCCCTTGGAGATCAGTCTGACGTCGCCACCGTGGCTCACGGCTTTCGCCTCTTGTCCTGCAAGGACCCCCGTGTCCGGGAGTTGGCCCGGAATACGCTCTGGGCGGTGGTGCGGAGGAGGAGCCGCGACATGGACGCCGACGGACATCTCGTCGCCCGCTATCTCAGCGGGGAGCTGGGAGAAGATCTTGGCGGCGACGGTGGCGCCCTGGAATCCCACTGGACCGTGGTGCGGAAGGCCGGGCGGCGCCTGGCTACAACCTGCGGGGTCCAGTGGAGGTTCAGCGAGGTCCTCAACGAGTTCAGCCTCGTCATCCCCACCCCAGGTGCCATCATGGAGACTGTACAGATAGGAGAGACGGACCGGCAGCTGGCGTCGAGAAGGCTCTCCGCGGCTGTCCGGTCGAGGTACCGTCGACGCCTCGTCCAGAAGCCGGATCAGGGGAAGACGTACGAGGCCACCACACTTTGGGACTCCAGCAACCACTTCCTCAGGACGGGGAAGTACACCAGGTTTGCTGAGTGGAGGTTTATCCACAGAGCCCGCCTCAACGTGGTCCCCCTAAACGGCGCCCGACGAACCAGGGCGCCGAGGCCGGCCAACGACAAGAAGTGTCGGCGGTGCCCACACCCCAATGAGACACTGGCACACGTTGTGAACCACTGCATGCAACATTCCGGAGCATGGCAGGCTCGTCACAACGCTGTGCTGCAACGATTGGTACGGGCGGTCCCGCGTGATGAGATGATGGAGATCCGCGTGAACCGCCAGGTACCACACACCACCTCGCCGCTTCGCCCAGACTTGGTGGTCCTGTGCGAGGAGAACCGGCGAGTCACCATCGTGGACGTGACAATTCCCTTCGAGAACCGTCGTGCGGCCCTGGATACCGCCCGCGACCTCAAGAAGATCAAGTACGCGGGGATAGTAGGCCAACTGGAAGCCCTGGGGTACACAGTGTTCCTGGACGCCTTCATCGTGGGCGCTCTGGGCGCCTGGGATCCCAGGAACGAACCGGTCCTTCGACAGCTGCGCGTACGATGGAAGTACGCCAAGATCATGCGACGTCTCATGGTCTCGGACACCATCCGATGGAGCCGAGACATTTACGTGGAGCACGTGACCGGCCACCGTCAATATCAGGCCGGTGCGGTGATCGAGGCTGCTGACATCGACCGCGTAGAAGTCGTCGTCCCCGTGGAAGTCCCGCTCCCTCCCGAGAAGAGGCCCTACCAGGGGTGAGGGGGCGTGGCAGAGGTCGTGGGCGAGGCCGCGGCAGGCCCCGTGCAAGAGGGCGGGCCGCGAGGGGTCGCGGACCTCTCGAAGACGTTCGGGGGAACGAGCCACCAGCTTAGGACGCTCGGAGACACCGGGCCGCACCGATAGTCGCGTGCTTTCGTGTCGCGGTCACTCCGGGTGACTCGTGTCGTTTCGTGTGCCGATGTATGTTTCTGGACTGTTGATACGCCGAAATGTCGGTACACTGACGAACACTCCTAGTGTGGACTCTAGGTGTCCCCCTTTTTTCTACCTGACATGACCTTAAATAATAATAATGATAATTGAATGACTGTCTATTTTTTCTATTTAATTATTCTCATTTTTTATTATTATTATTGCATTTTTATATAATATTTCTTTTAAACTTAATTAGGCCTAACACGCTGCGACGTGTAATGAGCTTCCCCCCCCTTAACATCTCTCCCCCCCTGTGAGTTACCTTAGTTACTAGACTTGCCGGTGGTAGCCACCTACGTGTTTAACATACGTCAGGTTTCAAGTTTGTAAGTTGTCTTGCCGGCCCTAGTCGCCGTTGGTTAAATGTAAACTCCGACATTTCAATTTTATAAGTTTTCATTGCAACCGTTAGACGGTCATGTACTAACGTTTCAAATCTGTTGTACAAACCCGGTCCATTTCAAACTTTTCGGTCCCTCCACACTTAAAATATCCCTCCGCCTGTATTCATTACTACCACCCATTTCATGTCTAGTTCTAAGCTGAGGTACTTAGTTTAGATCTTGGTTGCACTAGTGTGCACTAGGGGGCCTGGTGGTCCAAGGGGGAATTATTGTTATTATTATTATTACTATTACAAGTACACTGGGTGAGTTTATTGTTGTTAAATGTGTACCACCACCCTCCCTCCAACATGAGCCGTGACAATAACAATCTCTTCTTTGTCTAATGCAAACACTGTAATACTAGCCTCTTATCCACCGAACCTAGGCCCTAAATAACTTTGTAACTTTATTCTTATTAACTAGTCTCAGTTCAGCCAAATTAATTAATTAATAATATCACCCAACTGTTTTTTTTACTTAATATAAATATTAGGCGGGCCTAGCGCTCTTCACCTAGGGCAGGGTCGGCTCTTGTCACCGATCCCCTGCGTAGAATCCAGTCATGTCACGGGTCACGGCCGAGGCCGGGGGTGGGTAGTATTAATCACCCGACACCCCGGGTAACCCCTACAAGTCGCCTCAGACGTCTCAACTAGGCCATTATCCAGTTTCCCGTTACATTACACCATTAATTATTACTCAACGATCATGGCGACGGTCGAGGCTGGCAACGATTTCGGGGGCGGGTTTTTAGCGGTTTCCCCTCCCCTTCTGCAAATGCCGGAATCGGGCGAAGACACGCCGCAATAACCGGCAACAATAGCCTCTCTCGGCCTACAAACTTTTTTTTATTAATTATATATTGTGTTAACAACTATTAGATTCAATAGACGTGTCTATCACGGCTAAATACAGGCCTACACACGTGTCAAGCCGCGCCGCCACGACGCCGCCGCCTCTCCTAGTCAATCTGGCATCAGCGCCCGTCCTCTGTAGGTTAGTTGCAACAGTGTAGCGCCATCGCGCTGTCTCCTCCCGTCTGAGCGCGGCCCCTCCCCTACCACTACACTCGCCCAACCAGTAGAGAACAGAGGAGACTCCTCCCCACCCCGGCCTGGCTATCAGAGGCGTGGCCTGGGAGGGCGGGCTACACCTCTTGCTATCCTCCCCTCTTCCCCTCTTGTAACCGCCAGGAACCAGAGGGGGGTCATCTCGCAGTTAACGTAACTGACAGGTAGGTTAAGCTGAGTTGCTTAAGTAACTGGAGCTATCTCCATTGCCTGTTAGTTATAAGAGGTTACTCCAGCCTCGAGTCCTGGGTTCATGTCCCAGTTCAGTCTGTTTCGGGCATTTCCCCCGAGGACTCGCCCAGTCTAATCATACTACTAGGATATCCAGTTTTGTAAACAGTCCGGGTTTGAACCCCGGCTACTCAGGTCCAGAGACCTGTGCTAACCAAGCACGGCTCTCCTATAATTACTCTTATCGCGGGGCCATCTCCCGCTCTGTTAGCCGGCCTCACTAGGCCTACGTACCATTCTAGCCTCGCCGTGGTCCGGATCGGCGGTTCTCGCCGGTCTGGTTCCCGTGCCCTGATCAGCTCTGGGTGAACAGGGGTTCGATCCCCGACCCGCCAGACACCAGCCCGGCCACCCGACTCTGTGGTTTGTGGCAACCTTTGAGTCGGGTGTGCCGAGCTTACACTTAGTCATTCCAGGTTCGATTCCCGGACACTGCAAACAGCTCGCTCCCTAGTAGCGGCAAGTCTCAGTCAGTCGTGACCGAGCGGGTTTTCACCCGGCGGTCCGCGTGACACCATCCACCCGCCACCTCTTGACGAGCTGAAGTCTCGTCTTACATTTAGATCGGGGTAACCTCGTAGTGTTAGGCCCTATCCGGAGCTAGGCTCCTTAGTTTATATTTACTTTTAGCAATTAAAGCTAAACTAGACTAAGCTTATGCACCCTACCGATGAGGTAGGGTTTCTAATATTGAAGATGTTCTTTTTTTTCTTTTTCACTTTCCATATGTCACGCCGGCGCTGCGTCGCCAACGGCTATTATATTTGCTGTAATGTACCTCTTTTTAAATGTATTGTATATATGTCTAATAAACATCTTAAAATCTGTTCTTATCAGCTTAATATCTGGTACTTTGCTCATTGAGCAATCAGTATATTAAACTGATTTTTGGAACATGGCGGAATGCTAGGAGCTTGCTCCACTTCTGCCGCGAGTCGGCCCGGTATTGCAGTACCGCCGGGATCGGCTCACCCATAAAACAATCCACAATAAAAAAAAAAAAAAAAAAAAAAAAAAAGCCAAGTGTATTCGAACACTTGACTCCTGTACCAAACGCGATAGTCGACGGTATCAGTCTGGCGCGCGAGTGAGCCGTCGAGACTGAACGAAAAGACGTAAAAGACCCCCCGATAAAACATGAAGCTGGTCACGACTTCCGTCCGGAGGTTACACGTCCGAGACATGTAGTTACGAATTCGAAGCAACATGTCCGATACATGTAGCTACAAGTTCGAAGCTACATGTCCGAGACATGTAGTTATAAGATCGAATATACATGTCTCGGGCATGTAGCTGCGAGTACGAAGATACATGTATCTACAAGTTCGAAGCTACATGTCCGATACATGTAGCTACAAGTTCGAAGCTACATGTCTCGTACATGTAGTTACGAGTTTGAAGGTACATGTATCTACAAGTCCGAAGCTACATGTCCGAGACATTTAGCCTCGAGTCCGAAGCTACATGCCATGTCCGAGACATGTAGCTACAAGTTCGAAGCTACATGTCCGGGACATGTAGTTACGAGTTCGAAGCTACATGTCCGAGACATGTAGATACGAGTCCGAAGCTACATGTCTCGGACATGTAGTTACGAGTTTGAAGGTACATGTATCCACAAGTCCGAAGCTACATGTCCGAGACATGTAGTTATAAGATCGAATATACATGTCTCGGACATGTAGCTACGAGTTCGAAGATACATGTAGCTACAAGTTCGAATATACATGTCCTAGACATGTAGTTACGAATTCGAAGCAACATGTCCGAGACATGTAGCTACGAGTTCGCCGACACATGTAGCTACAAGTTCGAAGCTACATGTAGCTACGAGTTCGAAGCTACATGTCCGGGACATGTAGTTACGAGTCCTAAGCTACATGTCCGAGACATGTAGTTACGAGTTCGAAGGTACATGTATATACAAGTTCGAAGCTACATGTCCGAGACATGTAGTTACGAGTTCGAATATACATGTCCGAGACATGTAGTTACGAGTTCGAAGATACATGTAGCTACAAGTTCGAATATACATGTCCGAGACATGTAGCTTCGAGTCCGAAGAAACATGTCCGAGACATGTAGATACGGGTCCGAAGCAACATGTTCGCGTCGACTTTTATCCGGAGGTGTGTGTAAAAAAAAAAAAAAGTCTTGGTAAAACGGGCCACTACTACGGGAGGATTATGGGACACACGCACGGGTAAAAGTATTCGAACACTCGCAACTCCTGTACAAAACGTTTCGATCACAAAGAGAAGTAACGAACCCTTTTAAAACGAGAGCAAATCCACTGCACTGGACGTCGAACCCAGAAACCAATTTCAGGTTCACTTTCATCAAGATCGAAAGGAGTTTTGATCAGTTTAAGAATAAACTAATACCAGACCAACAGGAATTATAATGAAAATAAATCAAATATGGGACCGGCATTTTTATATAAATCCAATAGATTAGATCTCCCAATTAACAAAAAACCAAAGATAGTATAATTATAGCCAAACTTTACTTGATAAGAAATAGTAATGATAATAATTGTATAAACTCTTTTATTCTCGAGCAATATAAAATAAATAATAAGCGTAGATTAAAAAAAAATCACAAAGACACACGTTTATTATTTTTCCAAGTCTGAGAGAAGAGTATAAGAACATCACCATATAAGATGAGATTGTTGTTTTCGACGGTCGAAGAGGGGTGGCCCGCCACTCGCCACACTCTTTGCACTCTTGCGGAGCGCGTGGAGCCGTGGGTCACCACGCGTCCTCCGGAGGCCCCCTGGGGCCCCGGGCCTGCGCCGACCGTCAGCGCCGCCTCCGGCGGGGGACGGGTCTCCTACCGGCGACCCGGCCGGAGAGGCGTCGCGCTCGGGGGACGGCGCCGCCTCCCGCGGGTCCGCCCTCTACCTCCGGCGGGTCGCTCGGGGTTCCTCTCGCGGGCGCCCGGCGAAAGAGCCACCGTCGACCGCCTACACCTCCGTTCGGCCGGCCGTCCCGAGGCTGGCGCGCCGTAGCGGCAGGTAGCGCGACCCGCTCCGGCGGCCCGCTCGCTCGCTCGCCCTCCCTCTCGTGCATTAACACCGATTTTCTCATCGTCTCCGCCGGCTCGTTCGAACTACAGGTGTGTCGATTGGGCAGGCGGGGGTCGCTGTCTATCTCGGGGTGTGCGTCGTTATATGGGTCAATATATTAACTTATTAATCCGCTCGGTTTTTTTTTTTTTTTTTTTTTTTTTTTCTTCTGACCTTCACGCCGGCTCGGTCGACGTATGGGTCTAACGTTTGGGGGGGGGGGGGGGACTGGTTTTCCGTCTGTCTCGGGGGCGGGCGTCGATCTAAGAGTCAAAATATTTACTAATTAATACACTCGAATTTTTTTAAAAAATTTTTTCGATTTTTTTTAAAATTTAAAAAAAATTTTTTTTTTTTTTTTTTCTGGAACGTTCTCGATCCGTCGGCGTCGCGTCGGCGTCGGCGTCGCCTACGGTAGGTCGGTCAAAAGGGCCCACGCCGTCGGTAGGGTACCGGCCGTCGAGGCCGCCCGTCCCGCGCCCGGTCCTCACCCCGCTTCGTCCTTTCAGGAGAACCCGGTACGTTATCCCGGTCCCGTGCGGAGCCGCCTCCCGACGCCGCGCGGCTTCCCGAGAGACGTTCCCGTCACCTCCGCCGGTCCGTCCGCTCTGCCGGTCGCCTCGGGATCGGTCCCCGCGTGTACCGGCTCCGCCTAATACCTGTGATGGGCCCCCTCGCCCTCACCAACGCGGCCGGGGGGGCCCGGGGGCGGCGTCGGTCTCTTCGTGTTTTTTTTTTTTTAAGTTATCGCTTCTCGGCCTTATTGGCTAAGATCAAAGTGTAGTATCTGTTCTTATCAGCTTAATTGCTCCTTTGACTTTCCATAAGTTCTGATCGCGCGAGCGAAGTGACGAATACGAGAAGCGATTTTTGGATTTTCACCTGCACGTAAAGGCGTGGAACAATCGAGCAACGGAGATTTGGGTCTCACGTTCGAACGCTTCCACATTTTTACGTTTTTCGTGCCTCGTTCTTACCCTTCCGGTAATAACGGGAATTAACCAAGACACGAACCCGCAAATTGCCCTTCCGGCAATAACCCCTTCCGGGTAAACAGCCCCTCCGGCACTTTACAGGCTTTTGCGGTCTTTTCCGGGCCTGAACCCAGGGTTTTTGCAAGTCCCCGCAGACCTGGGTGGTTCCTTCTGAACCGTGAACCTACGCCTCACGTCGTGTTCACATTTGCGGGTGTCCTCCCCTTCTGGGAACCCGCAAAGGCGCTCGCTGTACACCCCTCAGGTGCTAGCGTCATCTTAGAACGCTTCACGTTCTGAGTTGTCCTGACGTACCTAAATAGGTCTATCTACCTTGGACTTGTCTTGTTCTAGCTACCTTGGATCGCGCCGCTGCCGGGAGTTCCTGGATCGCCTGCAGAGCCGCGCTGTGAGCTACGCCGGGTCGCTTCACCTCATCGTCCGGACATCTGGCTGTGTCGTCCCGGCGTTTGTCTCGCGAGTGCTAATCTCTTTTCTTTTATCTTTCTGCTGGGGTGGTGTGTATAATACCCCAGCCCTAAGTTTAATTGTAAGGGTAATTCAGGCCGTCTCCCCGGGGTATTGGTTCATTTTTTGGGGCTAGCTACACTTATTTATTTTGACTTTTTAGCTACGGAAGCGAGTAAGATTCCGTAGCGACTAAACCTTTTAACATCTAGGTTCCCTGACATTCATTCCTGGTGTGGTAACCACCGGGACCTGGTTCCGACTAGATTTAAACTAGTTTTAAGATCTTTTATTTGTTGGCGCGTGGCTTGTGATCTGCTGGTTGCTGAGGCGTATTACTAAGTTATTAACTTACCCCCATCTTAAATTAATATATTATTACTCCCCCCACACCCTCCCGTCGATCCTAAGGGTCCCGCTAATTTATTCTATACGTTAATTTTTACTTTTTTTATCTTTTTATTTCTCAAATTCACCTTGTTCGGTCGTTAATTATTCAATTTTACATCATATTCCTCCTACCCCTCTGTTTTTAAACACTCCGAAGTCCCCCGAGCTCATCCCACAGGTAGCATCTTTTGCTAATTATACATTTTTATTATTAATTACCGCTAAATAAATAATTCCAGCACCCCCCTTCCCTCCAAAACATTTAATCGACCGACCATAAGTCGGTCTGAGCTCGCCCCTCCTCACCGGGTCCCCTAGCTTAACTATATAGAGTTTAAATTTTTTTAGGCTTAAATTTCAAGTTTTTCAAATTTTTCTTTTTCTATAATTACCGGGCTGTCACCAGGAGTATTTTGGTGACACTCCCGATTTTCTACCCCAACGGTTCGCTCTCCATCTGAGAGTTACCGGTTCGATTTCTGTCCCCCGTGTTAAAAGTTGGACTCGCCCTGATTTAGCGAGCCAGCTTGACGCACACATTCCTCTCTCTCCTCCCCCCTTTGCCTACAAGCCAAGCCAGACGCTTGCAGTCACGTGAGAGCAGCGCGTGGCGACCTTGAGTCTCGCCGTACACTGCCGCCAACCTAAACAACCAGGAAGTAAAGAGAGACTGTGCGCGCGTCGTTCGAGTCGGGCTTACACTGCTGCCAACCTAATCGCTTCGTCTCGCGGTGTGTGATCTGACTGTGGGTTCTCTGTTCGAATCCGGCTAGGTCCCTTTTACTTTTTTTTTAATTTTATTTTTTAAGTAATTTTTCATCTATTTTTTTTTAAACTCATTTTCTTACTTACACATCCATCTAAGATTTCGGTTCGTCCTCAATTACTGGTTTCGCATCCCGAACCAGCTCTAAATTATTAACTTAATTCCCTAGTGATATTTCTAGTTTGTTCCTTCTGAGCTAACAGAAATATCCAGTTACTCCAAGTTATTTAATTATTACCGACTAGTCTCGCTTCACGGGCTAGTTCTAAATCATTAATCTATCCCCCAGTTCTCGTTAGTTCCCTCAGAACTAGCGGAACTTTCCAGTTATCTTTTAGTAACTTTTTGGTTACTTTTTGGTACTTTTTCTATAACTCACTAGTCTCGCTTCACGAGCTAGTTCTAAATTATTAACCTATCCCCCAGTTCTCGTTAGTTCCCTCAGAACTAACGGAACTCTCCAGTTATTTCTTAGTAACCTTTTGGTTACTTTTTGGTACTTTTGTCATAACTCACTAGTCTCGCTTCACGAGCTAGCTCTAAACCATCAATCAATTACCCCAGTTCTCGTTAGTTCCCTCTGAACTAGCGGAACTTTACAGTTATATTCTAGTTATTTTTTGGTCATTTATTAGTGCTTCATAGTAACTAACTAGTCTCGCCTCACGAGCTAGTTCTAAATTATCATTCTATCCCCCAGTTCTTGTTGGTTCCTTCAGAACTAACGGAACTTCTGGTTCTTTTGGTTATTTGTTGGTACCTTAATAGTAACTAACTAGTTTCGCTTCTCGAACTAGTTTCAAATCATTTAATTAACACCCAGTTCTCGTTGGTTCCTTCAGAACTAGTGGAACTCCCAATCACCTCCTAGTTACTTTTGGTTATTTTTTAGTGCTTTTATAGTAACTCACTAGTCTCGCTTCACGAGCTAGTTCTAAATTATCATCACAAGGCCGGCTGTGTGACATTGAACTTGGGTGTATTTCGCGCGGCGCGCGGCATTGTTGTTGGTTTGTGGGCGTGTCTTTTGGCCGGCTCTTACTTTCGCGCGCTCAGTGTCCCAATTGTTGTATTATTGACGGTCCATCGTCATATTAAGAGATATTTTTTGTTACTGGGTTAGGTAAGTGTTTAGCCGTCACTGGTTCCACCCATTAGCATTATTAAGTGTTGTTCGGCTGTGGGATCACAATCGTTTCCCTGCTCAGTCAGTGAATTTTAATTCAGAGCCAAAGTTTAATCAGCCTTTACTCGTAGTTTTACTACGTTCATTCATTAGTTTCATTCGAGTTTCATCCTATATTTCATTGATATTTGCATTCCTGTGTTCGTTCCTCCATCAGAGGTCCGTGCATTTATTAACTAATTAAATATATATATATTTTTTTTTTTTTTTTTTTTTTTTTTTTTTTTAAATAGTATATTTTCTGTCAACTCTTTTTTTTTATTTTCTATTTGTTTATTTATTACTTTTCTATCTTTTAAACTTTTAACTTTTAACCTAATTCTTTAACCAATTATATTCACCTCACGCATTTTCTCCCACTGCTAGACCTCGCCTCACGAGCTAGTCCATCTATATATTTTAAATTTTCTAAATTAATTACGTTTTCACTGACAGGCCGGGTTCCGATTGCCCAGCCGATCCCCTTGTCTGTCGTCCACTCGTGGGTGGTTTTACTCCTTACATTCCAACCGAGTTCGTCAGGCCGATAGCGCGAAAATGTTCATTACCTTGGCATTGCCGGTGCCCGGGAGGGTTGCGTGTCCGATGTGTCCGGTGGTAGAGGGGGAGCAGACACTCTATAATTTCGTTGGGGACCTCGCTTCCCATGCGCTTGATGTGCACGGTAGCGAGGGCTTCCGATATGTGTGTCGGCTCTGCCAGCCTCCTGTCACGTTTGACTACCTGCGGGCGGCGAGAATGCACTTGGTGGCTGTACACCGGGAACCGGATGTGGTCGTCGAGGTGGGGGGTGAGGGAGCGGAGCTTCAGGAGGTGCCCGAGGTTGAATTGGGTGCCACCGGGAGGATCCGCATCCCGTACCCCATTCCTGATCGCATGCGATGCCCGGAGTGCAGGGGTAGAGATCTTCGCGCGAACGTTCGGCGACTCGGCGAGTTTAGCGACCACGGCGACTTGCTGAAACATTGTCGCCGTTCGCATGGACGGGACAGGAAGGAGTTTTATTGCTCCGAGTGTGCCGAGAGGCCGGTGTGGGGAGTCCTGAAAAGGATGAAGAAACACCACAGGATGTGGCACCAGGGTGTCCCTAGAAGAGTATGGCGAGATGTGGGCCCAGTCCCGCGTCGAGCCGCTGTGGCGCCTGCGGCAGTGGGGGTGGCTCCCCCGCGGCCGAGGGCTGTGGGGCCTGTCGTCGCCCTACCCCCCCTGGGGGGTGGGGTGGCGGCAGCTCCACCTCGGCTTATCATCTCGCCGAGGCCAAGTACCTCTGGTGCCGCCATCTCCGCCCCCCCACCGACTCTGGAGACTCTTCCCCTCCCCTGTCGACACGACAAGACTTGGACTCTGACACCAGCAGCTCCACGGGCTCCATGGTTTCTGTGCCTGCGATCCCTTCTCCGGCATCCACCCCCCCACCAACCCCTCCCTCTGGGTGGCCTCGGCCACCCCCTCTTTTGTCCCCCCCGGTGCGTTTTCTGGCGTCGCCCGTTGCCCTCCGGCTCGGATCGTCGTCGGAGTCCGCTCCCGGATCCGTCCCCACCCACTCGCAGGTCACGATGCCGACCCAATCCCCCCCTACCGTTTCCTCGTGCAGGATGGGTAACTGGCCTCTCGGTCCGGACCCTTCCTCGCCTCCGGTCTACGATTGGCGGGCGTCGGCTCGGGATCCTACCCCGGACCCGCTCGTCAGTCGTCTCGCCTCCCCCTCACCCATCCGAAGGCTACCGTCGATGGTACCGGGACCTGTTGCCCGAAGCCAGGCGGCGCCCACCCCGGGGCGTCCTCACCATACATCCCCCCCTCCCCCGCTCTGAGGCTAGCTGTCCCCGCCTTCAGCAGGACACCTCGCCGCCCCGGGGACCTGCCAAACCATTCACCTCCGGCGTCGGTTTCTCCGGTGTCACCGACGGCTCCGGCCTCCTACGCGGAGGCGGCGGCGCGCCCTCGGCCTCTGGCCGGGGTCATGGCGTCGAGTGGGCCGTCGGTGGACCCGGTGGGGCCGGCTGCCGGTCCCGTGGACCTCACCCCCTTCTTGAAGCGCCGGTATGGCCGAACAAAGCCGACGGCGCCCATCAGAAGGCTTCCACCCCCCCTGTCACCCCCTTCTGCTCGACGTCACGGACTGACACCACCCCCGACGAAGCCGCCTTCCTCCCCCGGCCCCCAAACACCCCCAACGGCACGCCCCGCCCCTTCTGGGTCACCTCGTGGGACTTTGCCCACCCCCAGGCGGATGACCGCGGTCTCTCCGGAGACTCGGTCGCCTCCCAAATCCCCTTCTAGGCCGCCACCCTCAGTGTCGGCAGTGCCGCCCCCCCACACGCCGACGACTCCGGCGCCCAAGCCGAGGCCTTCTGGGCCTATGCGAAAGGCGCCGAGTCCGAAGCTAGAGATCTCTGCTCCGGGGTCGGTGACTGGGCCCACCAGGCCGTCGCCGCCGCCCCGGCTTCTCCAGAGAACAAGCCGACGCCGAAGGGGCCGAAACCGCCCAAGCCTTCTGGGCAGAAGCGGAAGACACCCCCGAAGCCGAAGCCCCCGAAGCCGACGCCCAAACGGCCGACGCTACCACCCCCACCCCCGCCGCCCTCAGCGGCCAGAGAAACGTCGCCGCTTCCGGCGCCGGTGCTCGCACCGGAGCCGGTACCGTCGACTTCCGGGTGCCGACGACCGGTGTCTCCTCTTATGGGACCCGACTCGCCGCCCCCAGAGCGGCTTCCGACGCCACCCCCCAACCCCCCACCCCTACCACCCCACCACCACTTACCGGACGAGACAGACCATCTAGTGCGCCGGCTGTGAGGCGCTCACCGCAGCCGCCGCCCCCCTCGCCACCTCCCCGTCTGGCTCCTTGGGCGAACCGGCTGTCGTCGAGCCGGTATTGCCCGGGGTGCCGGGGGAGGCCCCGACCCCCTTCCAGACCGAGTGGATGGGACGAGTAGCCGCCGCTGCCGACTTTGACGGGTTGGAGCAAGTGGCGGACGACTTCGTCTCGGTCCTTTCGGCCCTCAGGGCCGACGATCTGGAGGGGGAGTTTGGGGCCCCCGGGGTGTTGGACGGGGGGGGCCGGCACGGTGGTGCCGAGCCGAGAGGACCTGGACGGGGCCGCCGGGACGGTGGCGGGGTTTTTCGAGTGAACCCCCGCGACCACCCGGGCATGGGTCCTGCCCGGGAGGCGGGCGTCCCAGGAGGTGGACGCAACGCTCCCGGGCGGTACGACCCTGTGGCCGCGTCCAGGATCCAAAAATTATACAGGGTGGCGAAGAAGCGGGCGATGAGAGAAATCTTGGACCCCGTCTCGCCGTTCTGTGTGATTGAGCAAGGGGAACTGGTTCGTCACTTCGGGGAGCTCTTCTCCGACCGCGGCTACGTCGTTGGGCCGCGACCGGAGGGATGTGAAGTGGCCGCGCCGGCCCCCAACGACGCAGAGACGGAGGGTCTCTTGGGGCCCTTCTCGCCCCAGGAGATCAGCGCCCGTCTCAAAAAGACTAAGAATACCTCCCCTGGCCCCGATGGCATCACCTATGGTGTCATCAAGAAAAGAGACCCGGGCTGCCTCATACTCGCTGCCCTGTATTCAGCCATCCAGCCCTACGCTCGCGTACCGGCGTCATGGAAGAGGTCGAACACGGTGCTCATCCACAAAGGTGGGCAGCGTGACGACCCCGACAATTGGCGTCCGATCGCTCTGAGCGACACGGTGTCCAAACTTTATCTCGGAGTTTGGGCCGACCGGTTGGGGCGCTGGGCGGCTGCTACGGGCAGGATATCGCCGCAGCAGAAGGGCTTCATGCAATTCGAGGGTTGCTTGGAGCATAACTTTGTGTTGCAGGCCATGATAGATGAGGCGAGGAGGACCAAGAAGGAGCTGACGGTCGCCTGGTTGGACCTGGCCAACGCGTTCGGCTCCGTCCCGCACGCCTACATCTCCCACACGCTGGAGGAGATGGAAGTCCCCGCCCACCTGAGGGACATCGTGCGGGACCTGTATTCCGGTGGTTCAACAAGGATCCGGACTGGGGAGGGGTACACCCCCGATATACCAATTCGTGCCGGTGTCCGGCAGGGGTGCCCCCTCAGCCCTATCTTGTTCAACCTGAGCATGGAGGCCCTGATAAGGAGCGTCACCAGAGCGGAGAGACTCCACGGGGTGCGTATTTATGGTCAACACCACGCACTGCTGGCCTACGCGGACGATATAGTCCTTATCGGCAGGAGCCCTGGCGGTCTGCAGATCCTTTTAGACCGGATCGGCCAGGCGGCTCAGTGGGCGGGACTGCGCTTCAAACCGAGGAAATGCGCGTCCCTCCACCTAAACTGCGCCGCGGACCAGCAGGGTGTGGTGCGAGAAACCCTCTTCCGTATCCAGGGGGCACAGATGGTCTCATTAAGAGCAGGCGAGGCCTATAAACATCTGGGGGTGCCAACTGGATATAAGGTGGCCCAGTCACCTGAAGAGGAGCTCGGCATCATGGTACGTGACCTCGATGTCATCGACGGGAGTCTTCTAGCCCCCTGGCAGAAGATTGACGCGGTCTCTACGTTCCTAACGTCGAGGCTGCAATTTATTCTGCGAGGGGGTCGCGTAAGGAAGATGTTCCTGAAGCAGTTTGACCGGAGGTGCAAGAAGTTGGTCAAACGGTGGATGTTCCTACCTCAGCGTGCGAGCGCTGAGGTAGTGTACATGGCGCAGCATGAAGGGGGGGCGGGTCTGCTCCCCCTTGGAGATCAGTCTGACGTCGCCACCGTGGCTCACGGCTTTCGCCTCTTGTCCTGCAAGGACCCCCGTGTCCGGGAGTTGGCCCGGAATACGCTCTGGGCGGTGGTGCGGAGGAGGAGCCGCGACATGGACGCCGACGGACATCTCGTCGCCCGCTATCTCAGCGGGGAGCTGGGAGAAGATCTTGGCGGCGACGGTGGCGCCCTGGAATCCCACTGGACCGTGGTGCGGAAGGCCGGGCGGCGCCTGGCTACAACCTGCGGGGTCCAGTGGAGGTTCAGCGAGGTCCTCAACGAGTTCAGCCTCGTCATCCCCACCCCAGGTGCCATCATGGAGACTGTACAGATAGGAGAGACGGACCGGCAGCTGGCGTCGAGAAGGCTCTCCGCGGCTGTCCGGTCGAGGTACCGTCGACGCCTCGTCCAGAAGCCGGATCAGGGGAAGACGTACGAGGCCACCACACTTTGGGACTCCAGCAACCACTTCCTCAGGACGGGGAAGTACACCAGGTTTGCTGAGTGGAGGTTTATCCACAGAGCCCGCCTCAACGTGGTCCCCCTAAACGGCGCCCGACGAACCAGGGCGCCGAGGCCGGCCAACGACAAGAAGTGTCGGCGGTGCCCACACCCCAATGAGACACTGGCACACGTTGTGAACCACTGCATGCAACATTCCGGAGCATGGCAGGCTCGTCACAACGCTGTGCTGCAACGATTGGTACGGGCGGTCCCGCGTGATGAGATGATGGAGATCCGCGTGAACCGCCAGGTACCACACACCACCTCGCCGCTTCGCCCAGACTTGGTGGTCCTGTGCGAGGAGAACCGGCGAGTCACCATCGTGGACGTGACAATTCCCTTCGAGAACCGTCGTGCGGCCCTGGATACCGCCCGCGACCTCAAGAAGATCAAGTACGCGGGGATAGTAGGCCAACTGGAAGCCCTGGGGTACACAGTGTTCCTGGACGCCTTCATCGTGGGCGCTCTGGGCGCCTGGGATCCCAGGAACGAACCGGTCCTTCGACAGCTGCGCGTACGATGGAAGTACGCCAAGATCATGCGACGTCTCATGGTCTCGGACACCATCCGATGGAGCCGAGACATTTACGTGGAGCACGTGACCGGCCACCGTCAATATCAGGCCGGTGCGGTGATCGAGGCTGCTGACATCGACCGCGTAGAAGTCGTCGTCCCCGTGGAAGTCCCGCTCCCTCCCGAGAAGAGGCCCTACCAGGGGTGAGGGGGCGTGGCAGAGGTCGTGGGCGAGGCCGCGGCAGGCCCCGTGCAAGAGGGCGGGCCGCGAGGGGTCGCGGACCTCTCGAAGACGTTCGGGGGAACGAGCCACCAGCTTAGGACGCTCGGAGACACCGGGCCGCACCGATAGTCGCGTGCTTTCGTGTCGCGGTCACTCCGGGTGACTCGTGTCGTTTCGTGTGCCGATGTATGTTTCTGGACTGTTGATACGCCGAAATGTCGGTACACTGACGAACACTCCTAGTGTGGACTCTAGGTGTCCCCCTTTTTTCTACCTGACATGACCTTAAATAATAATAATGATAATTGAATGACTGTCTATTTTTTCTATTTAATTATTCTCATTTTTTATTATTATTATTGCATTTTTATATAATATTTCTTTTAAACTTAATTAGGCCTAACACGCTGCGACGTGTAATGAGCTTCCCCCCCCTTAACATCTCTCCCCCCTGTGAGTTACCTTAGTTACTAGACTTGCCGGTGGTAGCCACCTACGTGTTTAACATACGTCAGGTTTCAAGTTTGTAAGTTGTCTTGCCGGCCCTAGTCGCCGTTGGTTAAATGTAAACTCCGACATTTCAATTTTATAAGTTTTCATTGCAACCGTTAGACGGTCATGTACTAACGTTTCAAATCTGTTGTACAAACCCGGTCCATTTCAAACTTTTCGGTCCCTCCACACTTAAAATATCCCTCCGCCTGTATTCATTACTACCACCCATTTCATGTCTAGTTCTAAGCTGAGGTACTTAGTTTAGATCTTGGTTGCACTAGTGTGCACTAGGGGGCCTGGTGGTCCAAGGGGGAATTATTGTTATTATTATTATTACTATTACAAGTACACTGGGTGAGTTTATTGTTGTTAAATGTGTACCACCACCCTCCCTCCAACATGAGCCGTGACAATAACAATCTCTTCTTTGTCTAATGCAAACACTGTAATACTAGCCTCTTATCCACCGAACCTAGGCCCTAAATAACTTTGTAACTTTATTCTTATTAACTAGTCTCAGTTCAGCCAAATTAATTAATTAATAATATCACCCAACTGTTTTTTTTACTTAATATAAATATTAGGCGGGCCTAGCGCTCTTCACCTAGGGCAGGGTCGGCTCTTGTCACCGATCCCCTGCGTAGAATCCAGTCATGTCACGGGTCACGGCCGAGGCCGGGGGTGGGTAGTATTAATCACCCGACACCCCGGGTAACCCCTACAAGTCGCCTCAGACGTCTCAACTAGGCCATTATCCAGTTTCCCGTTACATTACACCATTAATTATTACTCAACGATCATGGCGACGGTCGAGGCTGGCAACGATTTCGGGGGCGGGTTTTTAGCGGTTTCCCCTCCCCTTCTGCAAATGCCGGAATCGGGCGAAGACACGCCGCAATAACCGGCAACAATAGCCTCTCTCGGCCCTACAAACTTTTTTTTATTAATTATATATTGTGTTAACAACTATTAGATTCAATAGACGTGTCTATCACGGCTAAATACAGGCCTACACACGTGTCAAGCCGCGCCGCCACGACCGCCGCCGCCTCTCCTAGTCAATCTGGCATCAGCGCCCGTCCTCTGTAGGTTAGTTGCAACAGTGTAGCGCCATCGCGCTGTCTCCTCCCGTCTGAGCGCGGCCCCTCCCCTACCACTACACTCGCCCAACCAGTAGAGAACAGAGGAGACTCCTCCCCACCCCGGCCTGGCTATCAGAGGCGTGGCCTGGGAGGGCGGGCTACACCTCTTGCTATCCTCCCCTCTTCCCCTCTTGTAACCGCCAGGAACCAGAGGGGGGTCATCTCGCAGTTAACGTAACTGACAGGTAGGTTAAGCTGAGTTGCTTAAGTAACTGGAGCTATCTCCATTGCCTGTTAGTTATAAGAGGTTACTCCAGCCTCGAGTCCTGGGTTCATGTCCCAGTTCAGTCTGTTTCGGGCATTTCCCCCGAGGACTCGCCCAGTCTAATCATACTACTAGGATATCCAGTTTTGTAAACAGTCCGGGTTTGAACCCCGGCTACTCAGGTCCAGAGACCTGTGCTAACCAAGCACGGCTCTCCTATAATTACTCTTATCGCGGGGCCATCTCCCGCTCTGTTAGCCGGCCTCACTAGGCCTACGTACCATTCTAGCCTCGCCGTGGTCCGGATCGGCGGTTCTCGCCGGTCTGGTTCCCGTGCCCTGATCAGCTCTGGGTGAACAGGGGTTCGATCCCCGACCCGCCAGACACCAGCCCGGCCACCCGACTCTGTGGTTTGTGGCAACCTTTGAGTCGGGTGTGCCGAGCTTACACTTAGTCATTCCAGGTTCGATTCCCGGACACTGCAAACAGCTCGCTCCCTAGTAGCGGCAAGTCTCAGTCAGTCGTGACCGAGCGGGTTTTCACCCGGCGGTCCGCGTGACACCATCCACCCGCCACCTCTTGACGAGCTGAAGTCTCGTCTTACATTTAGATCGGGGTAACCTCGTAGTGTTAGGCCCTATCCGGAGCTAGGCTCCTTAGTTTATATTTACTTTTAGCAATTAAAGCTAAACTAGACTAAGCTTATGCACCCTACCGATGAGGTAGGGTTTCTAATATTGAAGATGTTCTTTTTTTTCTTTTTCACTTTCCATATGTCACGCCGGCGCTGCGTCGCCAACGGCTATTATATTTGCTGTAATGTACCTCTTTTTAAATGTATTGTATATATGTCTAATAAACATCTTAAAATCTGTTCTTATCAGCTTAATATCTGGTACTTTGCTCATTGAGCAATCAGTATATTAAACTGATTTTTGGAACATGGCGGAATGCTAGGAGCTTGCTCCACTTCTGCCGCGAGTCGGCCCGGTATTGCAGTACCGCCGGGATCGGCTCACCCATAAAACAATCCACAATAAAAAAAAAAAAAAAAAAAAAAAAAAGCCAAGTGTATTCGAACACTTGACTCCTGTACCAAACGCGATAGTCGACGGTATCAGTCTGGCGCGCGAGTGAGCCGTCGAGACTGAACGAAAAGACGTAAAAGACCCCCGATAAAACATGAAGCTGGTCACGACTTCCGTCCGGAGGTTACACGTCCGAGACATGTAGTTACGAATTCGAAGCAACATGTCCGATACATGTAGCTACAAGTTCGAAGCTACATGTCCGAGACATGTAGTTATAAGATCGAATATACATGTCTCGGGCATGTAGCTGCGAGTACGAAGATACATGTATTCTACAAGTTCGAAGCTACATGTCCGATACATGTAGCTACAAGTTCGAAGCTACATGTCTCGTACATGTAGTTACGAGTTTGAAGGTACATGTATCTACAAGTCCGAAGCTACATGTCCGAGACATTTAGCCTCGAGTCCGAAGCTACATGCCATGTCCGAGACATGTAGCTACAAGTTCGAAGCTACATGTCCGGGACATGTAGTTACGAGTTCGAAGCTACATGTCCGAGACATGTAGATACGAGTCCGAAGCTACATGTCTCGGACATGTAGTTACGAGTTTGAAGGTACATGTATCCACAAGTCCGAAGCTACATGTCCGAGACATGTAGTTATAAGATCGAATATACATGTCTCGGACATGTAGCTACGAGTTCGAAGATACATGTAGCTACAAGTTCGAATATACATGTCCTAGACATGTAGTTACGAATTCGAAGCAACATGTCCGAGACATGTAGCTACGAGTTCGCCGACACATGTAGCTACAAGTTCGAAGCTACATGTAGCTACGAGTTCGAAGCTACATGTCCGGGACATGTAGTTACGAGTCCTAAGCTACATGTCCGAGACATGTAGTTACGAGTTCGAAGGTACATGTATATACAAGTTCGAAGCTACATGTCCGAGACATGTAGTTACGAGTTCGAATATACATGTCCGAGACATGTAGTTACGAGTTCGAAGATACATGTAGCTACAAGTTCGAATATACATGTCCGAGACATGTAGCTTCGAGTCCGAAGAAACATGTCCGAGACATGTAGATACGGGTCCGAAGCAACATGTTCGCGTCGACTTTTATCCGGAGGTGTGTGTAAAAAAAAAAAAAAGTCTTGGTAAAACGGGCCACTACTACGGGAGGATTATGGGACACACGCACGGGTAAAAGTATTCGAACACTCGCAACTCCTGTACAAAACGTTTCGATCACAAAGAGAAGTAACGAACCCTTTTAAAACGAGAGCAAATCCACTGCACTGGACGTCGAACCCAGAAACCAATTTCAGGTTCACTTTCATCAAGATCGAAAGGAGTTTTGATCAGTTTAAGAATAAACTAATACCAGACCAACAGGAATTATAATGAAAATAAATCAAATATGGGACCGGCATTTTTATATAAATCCAATAGATTAGATCTCCCAATTAACAAAAAACCAAAGATAGTATAATTATAGCCAAACTTTACTTGATAAGAAATAGTAATGATAATAATTGTATAAACTCTTTTATTCTCGAGCAATATAAAATAAATAATAAGCGTAGATTAAAAAAAAATCACAAAGACACACGTTTATTATTTTTCCAAGTCTGAGAGAAGAGTATAAGAACATCACCATATAAGATGAGATTGTTGTTTTCGACGGTCGAAGAGGGGTGGCCCGCCACTCGCCACACTCTTTGCACTCTTGCGGAGCGCGTGGAGCCGTGGGTCACCACGCGTCCTCCGGAGGCCCCCTGGGGCCCCGGGCCTGCGCCGACCGTCAGCGCCGCCTCCGGCGGGGGACGGGTCTCCTACCGGCGACCCGGCCGGAGAGGCGTCGCGCTCGGGGGACGGCGCCGCCTCCCGCGGGTCCGCCCTCTACCTCCGGCGGGTCGCTCGGGGTTCCTCTCGCGGGCGCCCGGCGAAAGAGCCACCGTCGACCGCCTACACCTCCGTTCGGCCGGCCGTCCCGAGGCTGGCGCGCCGTAGCGGCAGGTAGCGCGACCCGCTCCGGCGGCCCGCTCGCTCGCTCGCCCTCCCTCTCGTGCATTAACACCGATTTTCTCATCGTCTCCGCCGGCTCGTTCGAACTACAGGTGTGTCGATTGGGCAGGCGGGGGTCGCTGTCTATCTCGGGGTGTGCGTCGTTATATGGGTCAATATATTAACTTATTAATCCGCTCGGTTTTTTTTTTTTTTTTTTTTTTTTCTTCTGACCTTCACGCCGGCTCGGTCGACGTATGGGTCTAACGTTTGGGGGGGGGGGGGGGACTGGTTTTCCGTCTGTCTCGGGGGCGGGCGTCGATCTAAGAGTCAAAATATTTACTAATTAATACACTCGAATTTTTTTAAAAAATTTTTTCGATTTTTTTTAAAATTTAAAAAAAATTTTTTTTTTTTTTTTTCTGGAACGTTCTCGATCCGTCGGCGTCGCGTCGGCGTCGGCGTCGCCTACGGTAGGTCGGTCAAAAGGGCCCACGCCGTCGGTAGGGTACCGGCCGTCGAGGCCGCCCGTCCCGCGCCCGGTCCTCACCCCGCTTCGTCCTTTCAGGAGAACCCGGTACGTTATCCCGGTCCCGTGCGGAGCCGCCTCCCGACGCCGCGCGGCTTCCCGAGAGACGTTCCCGTCACCTCCGCCGGTCCGTCCGCTCTGCCGGTCGCCTCGGGATCGGTCCCCGCGTGTACCGGCTCCGCCTAATACCTGTGATGGGCCCCCTCGCCCTCACCAACGCGGCCGGGGGGGCCCGGGGGCGGCGTCGGTCTCTTCGTGTTTTTTTTTTTTTAAGTTATCGCTTCTCGGCCTTATTGGCTAAGATCAACCCCCCTGGTGAGTTCGCCCGGGGCCCCCCCCGCTCCCCCGGCCAAGGTGTAACCCCATTTTTTTACCGCCCCCGGGGGTGGTTTTAAAGGCCCCCGGGGCCCAAAGTTTTTTAAAAGGGGGTGGGGCCTCCTTTCCCCGGGGGATTTGGTTCATTTTTGGGGGCAGGACCCCCCCTTCTTATTTGGCTTTAACCCCCCCCAAGGGAAGCGAAAAAGGAACCCCGTGGGACTAAAAACCCGTTAAAACCCCCGGCCCCGGAAAATTCGACCCCTTTTGGAACCCCCGGGACTCTGGTTTCCCCCCTGATTTAAACCCCCGGGTTTTGGGTCCCCTTTTTTGGTTGGCGGGGGGGGTCTTGGGGGGGAACCCCCCCGGGGGTTTTTGGGTTGGGGGGGGGGGGCCCCGGAACTAACCCGATTCCAACCCCCCCAATCAAAAGTTAAAAATTTAAATTACCCCCCCCCCCACCCCCCCGGGCGACCAAAGGGTCCCGGTTTAAATTTTTTTAAAAAGGGAATTTTTTTTTTAACCCCTTTCCAACCCAAATTGGCCAAACCCTGGGGGTTTGGGCGGGGGTTAAACCTTCAAATTTTACTAACCTTCCACCCCTCCCTTTTGGGTTTTAAAAAACCCCCGGAAATTCCCCCGCCTCAATTTTCCCCCCAGGAGGATCAGGCAATTTTCCCTTGAATTAATTCCGTAAATTAAAAATTTCCAAGGGCCCCCCCATGGGGAAACCCTTTAAATTGACCCCCCCTTCGTTTGGTCCCCCCCCGGGGGGGTCCCTAGACCCCTTTACCTTTTTGGGGTTTTTTTTAGGGCCAAATTTTTAAAAATTTTCAAAATTTTTCGTTTTCCCCAAATTACCCGGGTGTCCCCCCAGGAGCGTAATTTTGGGGACCCTCCCCGGGGGGGTTTCCTAACCCCCAACTGAGTTCGCTCCCTTTCCCCCCCAAGTTCCCGGTTTTTTTTTCCCCTTCCCCCCCGAAATATTTTTGGCGTTCGCGGCCCCCGATTTTGCGAGGGGCTTGGCGGCACCGGATTCTCCCTCCCCCCCCTTTGCCCACAAGCCCAACCCCCCCAAAACCCCCTTGCCAAACCCCGTTAAAGCCCCCCCGGGACAACCCCCCTTTAGGGGGCCGCCGTCCCCGCCCCAACCCTTTGAACCCAAACCTGGAAAAAAGGGCTTTTCGGGCTTTCCCAGTACCGGGCTTCCCTTGCCCCCCAACCTTTCCCCTTCCCCCCCTAAAAGGCGGTTGAGTTTTGCCCCCCGAGGGGAAAGGGTTTCCTTTTGGGTTTCTAATCCTCTATTTTCCCTTTTTTTTTTTTTTTTAGGAATTTTTTTTAAAAATTATTTTTTTTCCCCCCCTAAATTTTTTTTTTAAAAATTTTTCTTCCCTTTCCCTTTCCCTCCAAGATTTCCCCTGACGGGCCTCAATTTCAGGTTTCCCCAACCCCCGCCCAGCTCCCCAAATTATTCTACCCTTAATTTCCCCCAGAGGGAAAATTTTCCGGGGTTGTTCCTTCCTTGGGGGCTAACCCGGTTTTCCAGGTTTTAAACCCAAAATTTTTTTTTAACCGGGGGCCGTCCTCCCCTTTCACGGGCACCCCTTTTTAAAATCCATTTCCCAAAAACCCCCCCCCTTCCCCAGTTCCCCTCAAGAACCAAAAGGGGGAACCCCTTTCCCCTTCCCTTTTTTAACCCTTTTTTTTTTTCCCCCTTTTTTAAAACCCTTTTTTTTTCTTTTTTTCCCTGCCCGTTTCACAGCCCCCCGTTCAAATTTTTAAACCCATCGGCCCCCCTTCCGGAAGGTTCCCCGGGCTTTCCCCCGGAACCCCTCCCCAATTTTTTTTTGGAACCCCCTTTTTTACCCCTTTTTTGGGGGACCCCAAATTTAAACCACTAATCCCTTCCCGCAGGCCAAACCATCTTGGGCCCCCCTTACCCCCCTTTCCGTAATTCCCTCGGAACGCGAACCCTTACCGGTTAATCCTTCTAAAAATTTTTTAATTTTGTCCCGTTTGGGGCCCATCCGTCTCTGGGCCCGGGGGCCCCGACCCAGATCCAATTTCTTCCCTTCCCCAATTCCCAAAGGGGGGGGCCCGCAGGCCCCCAACTTTCCCCCGGGTTCCGGGTTGGGGGTTTTTTGGGTCCCCGGTTTAAAGAACCCTTGGGGGGCTTTGGGGGCTTCCCCCGAACCCGGGTTTTAAATCATTTTTAACACCCCTTTTTTCCCCCAGCTGGGAGCCCCAACCCTCCCCGACCTTTGGATTTTTTGGTTTTTTAAAACCCAACTGTCCCCGGGGTTCCCAGGCTTTTAAAAAATTTTTCCCGGCCCCGGTGGCTGAAAGGTTTCCCCTTCCCCCCCCGCAAGGGTTGTTTTTCCGGAATTCCCTTAAGGCCCACTTTTCTTTCTTTCCGGCCATGGCCCCAATAGTTTTATTAACGGGGTCCCCCCCTCCCCAAACCACAGAATTTTTTTGCGTTTCGGAATTGGGGGGGAAAGGTGTTTAGGGCCGGTATAGGTTCCCCCCCCAAAAACAATTGGTTTTTCCCGGGTTCCCGCGGGGACCCCATTCGCCTGTAGCCAATCAGGGGTTTTTTAACCAGGGGCCCAATTGTCTTTAATCAAGGGGTTTACTGTTTTAACCAAAGGGTTACCCCTTTTTCCCTTATTGTTTTTATATTCCCCCTTTCATCCTTCCTTGAAAGCTTCCTTGGGGGGTTTGGGGGTTTCCCCCCCAAAAGGGTTATTCCCCGGGGCTGCCTTTTTAAATTAAACCCCTTTGGGGAAATTTAAAAAAGGTATTTTTTTTTTTATTTTTTCCAAACAATTTTTAAATTTTCCAGTCCCCGGGGCCCCAATTTTCTTGGGAATATTCCTTTCCTTTTGTTTTTATTTTTAACTTCCCCCTTTTTTATCCCTTTAAACTTTTTTTTTTAAAACCCCCCAATTCGTTAAAATTTATATTCCCCTCACCCCTTTTTCCCTTTCCAATGAGCTGGGGCCCGCCCTTTTCCGGGGGTAGGGGGAACCTATTTTAAAATTTTCCCAAAATTTTCGCCCGGCAGGCCGGGTTGAGGCCCCCAAGACAATTTTCCCTTGTTTGTCCCTTTCCCTTATTCCTTTGGGTTTTACTTCCTTTTCCCTTCCAAAAAACCATTTTGTACCGAAAACCAAGTTTTTCTCTAACCTTGGGGGTTGCCCCCCGGCCCAAAGGGTTTCTTTTCAAAGTGGTCCCTTGGAAGGATTTGGGCTTACCTTTTTAAACTTTACGGGGCCAGCTTTCCCATGCCCTTAGGGGCTCGGCGATTTCCCAAGTTTGGCCACCCACCCCGGTCAACCCTTTGGAATCCCTTGCGAGGGGGGCAGAGGGTGGACTTGGGGGGGCTGACCCCCCAGGCCGGTGTGGAAAGGGATGGGGGGGTGAAAAGGGGGGCGAGCCGGGCCCGGTGGGCCCCCAGGTTTACACCCCAGTTCTCGTTGGTTCCTTCAGAACTAGTGGAACTCCAATCACCTCCTAGTTACTTTTGGTTATTTTTTAGTGCTTTTATAGTAACTCACTAGTCTCGCTTCACGAGCTAGTTCTAAATTATCATCACAAGGCCGGCTGTGTTGACATTGAACTTGGGTGTATTTCGCGCGGCGCGCGGCATTGTTGTTGGTTTGTGGGCGTGTCTTTTGGCCGGCTCTTACTTTCGCGCTCCAGTGTCCCATTGTTGCATTATCGACGGTCCATCGTTCGTATCAAGAGGTATTTTTTTTTAATTGGGTTAGGTAAGTGTTTTAGCCGTCACTCTTTCCGCCAATTACATTATTAAGTGTTGTTCGGCTGTGGGATCCCAATTCGTTTCCCTGCTCAGTCAGTGAATTTTAATTCCTAGCCAAAGTTTCATCAGCCTTGACTCGTAGTTTGACTACGTTTCATTCATAAGTTTCATTCTTATATTTCATTGGATATTTGCTTTCTGTGTTCGTTCCTCCATCAGAGGTCCTTGCATTTATTAACTAATTAAATAATTAATTTTTTTTAAATAAATTAACTAGTATATTTTCTGTTGACTTTTTTTTAATTTATTAATTATTTGTTTTTTGCTTCTTTTATCTTTTAAACCTTTAACCTAATTCTTTAATCAATTATATTCACATCTTCATCCTACGATTTTCTTCCACTGCTAGACCTCGCCTCACGAGCTAGTCAACCTATATATTTTTAAATTTTCTAAATTCATTACATTCTCACTGACAGGCCGGGTTCCGATTGCCCAGCCGATCCCCTTGTCTGTCGTCCACTCGTGTGTGGTTCTACTCCTGACATTCCAACCGAGTTCGTCAGGCCGATAGCGTGAAGATGTTCATTACCTTGGCATTGCCGGTGCCCGGAAGGGTTGCATGTCCGATGTGTCCGGTGGTAGAGGGGGAGCAGGACACTCTACAATTTCGTTGGGGACCTCGCTTCCCATGCGCTTGAGGTGCACGGAAGCGAGGGCTTCCGATATGTGTGTCGGCTCTGCCAGCCTCCTGTCACGTTTGATTACCTGCGGACGGCGAGAATGCACTTGGTGGCTGTGCACCGGGAACCGGATGTGGTCGTCGAGGTGGGGGGTGGGGGAGCGGAGCTTCAGGAGGTGCCCGAGGTTGAATTGGGTGCCACCGGGAGGATCCGCATCCCGTACGCCATTCCTGATCGCATACGATGCCCGGAGTGCAGGGGTGAGAGATTTTTCGCGCAAACGTTCGGCGACTCGGCGAGTTTAGCGACCACGGCGACTTGCTGAAACATTGTCGCCGTTCGCATGGACGGGATAGAAAGGAGTTTTATTGCTCCGAGAGGCCGGTGTGGGGAGTCCTGAAAAGGATGAAAAAAACACATAGGATGTGGCACCAGGGTGTTCCTAGAAGAGTGTGGCGAGATGTGGGCCCAGTCCCGCGTCGAGCGCGCTGTGGCACCTGCGGCAGTGGGGGTGGCTCCCCCGCGGCCGAGGGCTGTGGGGCTCTGTCGTCGCCGTACCCCCCTTGGGGGGTGGGGTGGCGGCAGCTCCACCTCGGCTTATCATCTCGCCGAGGCCAAGTACCTCTGGTGCCGCCATCTCCGCCCCCCCCCCCACCGACTCTTGAGACTTCCCCTCCCCTGTCGACAAGACAAGACCTGGACTCCGACACCAGCAGCTCCACGGGCTCCATGGTTTCCGTGCCTTGTATTCCCTTCTCCGGCATCCACCCCCCCACCAACTCCTCCCCCTGGGTGGCCTCGGCCACCCCCCTCTTCGTCCCCCCGGTGCGTTTTCTGGTGTCGCCCGTTGCCCTCCGGCTCGGGTCATCGTTGGAGTCCGCTCCCGGATCCGTCCCCACCCACTCGCAGGTCACGATGCCAACCCAATCCCCCCCTACCGTTTCCTGGTGCAGGATGGGCAACTGGCCTCTCGGTCCAGACCCTTCCTTGCCTCCGGTCTACGATTGGCGGGCGTCGGCTCGGGGTCCTACCCCGGACCCGCTCGTCAGTCGTCTCGCCTCCCCCCACCCATCCGAAGGCTACCGTCGATGGTGCCGGGACCTGTTGCCGAAGCCAGGCGGCGCCCCACCCCGGGGCGTCTTCACCATACATCTCCCCCTCCCCCGCTCTGAGGCTAGCTGTCCCCGCCTTCAGCAGGACACCTCGCCGCCCCGGGGACCTACCAAACCACTCACCTCCGGCGTCGGTTTCTCCGGTGTCACCGACGGCTCCGGCCTCCTACGCGGAGGCGGCGGGCGCGCTCTCGGCCTCTGGCCGGGGTCATGGCGTCGAGTGGGCCATCGGTGGACCCGGTGAGGCCGGCTGCCGGTCCCGTGGACCTCACCCCCTTCTTGAAGCGCCGGTATGGCCGAACAAAGCCGATGGCACCCATTAGAAGGCCTCCACCCCCCCTGTCACCCCTTCTGCTGTACATCACGGATCGACACCACCCCCGACGAAGCCGCCTTCCGCCCCCGGCCCCCAAACACCTCCAACGGCACGCCCCGCCCCTTCTGGGTCACCTCGTGGGATTTTGCCCACCCCCAGGCGGGTGACCGCGGTCTCTTCGGAGACTCGGTCGCCTCCCAAATCCCCTCCTAGGCCGTCACCTTCATTGTCGGCGGTGCCGCCTCCCCACACGCCGACGACTCCGGCGCCCAAGCCGAGGCCTTTCGGGCCTACGCGAAAGGCGCCGAGTCCGAAGCCACAGATCTCTGCTTCGGGGTCGGTGGCTGGGCCCGCCAGGTCGTCGCCGCCGCCCCCGGCTTCTCCAGAGAATAAGCCGACGCCGAAGGGGCCGAAACCGCCTAAGCTTTCTGGGCAGAAGCAGAAGACACCCCCGGCCCCGACGCCCAAACGGCCGACGCTACCACACCCCCGCCGCCCTCGGCGGTCAGAGAAACGTCGCCGCCTCCGGTGCCGGTGCTTGCACCGCAGCCGGTACCGTCGACTTCCGGGTACCGACGACCGGTGTCTCCTCTTCTGGGACCCAACTCGCCGCCCCAGAGCGGCTTCCGACGCCACCCCCCAACACCCACTCCCTACCACCCCAACCACTACTTACCGGACGAGACGGAACATCTAGTGCGCTGGCTGTGAGGCGCTCACCGCAGCCGCCGCCCCCCTCGCCACCTCCCCGTCTGGCTCCTCTGGGCGAACCGGCTGTCGTCGAGCCGGTATTGCCCGGGATTCCGGGGGAGGCCCCGACCCCCTTCCAGACCGAGTGGATGGGACGAGTAGCCGCCGCTGCCGACTTTGACGGGTTGGAGCAAGTGGTGGACGACTTCGTCTCGGTCCTTTCGGCCCTCAGGGCCGACGATTTGGAGGGGGAGTTTGGGGCCCCCGGGGTGTTGGACGGGGGGGGGGGCTGGCACGGGGGGGCCGAGCCGAGAGGGACCTGGACGGGGCCCCGGGACGGTGGCGGGTTTTTTCGAGTGAACCCCTGCGACCGCCCGGTCATGGGTCCTGCCCGGAGGCGGGCGTCCCAGGAGGTGGACACGCTCCCGGGCGGTACGACCCTGTGGCCGCGTCTAGAATCCAAAAATTATACAGGGTGGCGAAGAAGCGGGCGATGAGAGAAATCTTGGACCCCGTCTCGCCGTTCTGTATGATTGAACAAGGGGAACTGGTTCGTCACTTCGGGGAGCTCTTCTCCGACCGCGGCTACGTCGTTGGGCCGCGACCGGAGGGGTGTGAAGTGGCCGCGCCGGCCCCCAACGACGAAGAGACGGAGGGTCTCTTGGGGCCCTTCTCGCCCCAGGAGATTAGCAAGAACACCTCCCTGGCCCCGATGGCATCACTTATGGTGTCATCAAGAAACGAGACCCGGGCTGCCTCATACTCGCTGCCCTGTATTCAGCCATCCAGCCCTAGGCTCGCGTACCGGCGTCATGGAAGAGGTCGAACACGGTGCTCATCCACAAAGGTGGGCAGCGTGACGAGCCCGACATTGGCGTCCGATCGCTCTGAGCGACACGGTGTCCAAACTTTATCTCGGAGTTTGGGCCGACCGGTTGGGGCGCTGGGCGGCGACTACGGGCAGGATATCGCCGCAGCAGAAGGGCTTCATGCAATTCGAAGGTTGCTTGGAGCATAACTTTGTGTTGCAGGCTATGATAGATGAGGCGAGGAGGACCAAGAAGGAGCTGACGGTCGCCTGGTTGGACCTGGCCAACGCGTTCGGCTCCGTCCCGCACGCCTACATCCCTCCACACGCTGGAGGAGATGGAAGTCCCCGCCCACCTGAGGGACATCGTGCGGGACCTGTATTCCGGTGGCTCAACGAGGATCCGGACTGGGGAGGGGTACACCCCCGATATACCAATTCGTGCCGGTGTCCGGCAGGGGTGCCCCCTCAGCCCTATCTTGTTCAGCCTGAGCATGGAGGCCCTGATAAGGAGCGTCACCAGAGCGGAGAGACTCCACGGGGTGCGTATCTACGGTCAACACCACGCACTGCTGGCCTACGCGGACGATATAGTCCTTATCGGCAGGAGCCCTGGCGGTCTGCAGATCCTCTTAGACCGGATCGGCCAGGCGGCTCAGTGGGCGGGACTGCGCTTCAAACCGAGGAAGTGCGCGTCCCTCCACCTAAACTGCGCCGCGGACCAGCAGGGTGTGGTGCGAGAAACCCTCTTCCGTATCCAGGGGTACAGATGGTCTCATTAAGAGAATGCGAGGCCGATAAACATCTGGGGGTGCCAACTGGATATAAGGTGGCCCAGTCACCTGAAGAGGAGCTCGGAATCATGATACGTGACCTCGATGTCATCGACGGGAGTCTTTTAGCCCCCTGGCAGAAGATTGACGCGGTCTCTACGTTCCTAACGTCGAGGCTGCAATTTATTCTGCGAGGGGGTCGCGTGAGGAAGATGTTCCTGAAGCAGTTTGACCGGAGGTGTAAGAAGTTGGTCAAACGGTGGATGTTCCTACCTCAGCGTCGAGCGCTGAGGTATGTCATGCGCAGCATGAAGGGGGGGCGGGTCTGCTCCCCCTTGGAGATCAGTCTGACGTCGCCACCGTGGCTCACGGCTTTCGCCTCTTGTCCTGCAAGGACCCCCGTGTCCGGGAGTTGGCCCGGATACGCTCTGGGCGGTGGTGCGGAGGAGGAGCCGCGACATGGACGCCGACGGACATCTAGTCGCCCGCTATCTCAGCGGGGAGCTGGGAGAAGATCTTGGCGGCGACGGTGGCGCCCTGGAATCCCACTGGACCGTGGTGCGGAAGGCCGGGCGGCGCCTGGCTACAACCTGCGGGGTCCAGTGGAGGTTCAGCGAGGTCCTCAACGAGTTCAGCCTCGTCATCCCCACCCCAGGTGCCATCTCGGAGACCGTGCAGATAGGAGAGACGGACCGGCAGCTGGCGTCGAGAAGGCTCTTCCGCGGCTGTCCGGTCGAGGTACCGTCGACGCCTCGTCCAGAAGCCGGATCAGGGGAAGACGTAGAGGCCACCACACTATGGGACTCCAGCAACCACTTCCTCAGGACGGGGAAGTACACCAGGTTTGCTGAGTGGAGGTTTATCCACAGAGCCCGCCTCAACGTGGTCCCCCTAAACGGCGCCGACGAACCAGGGCGCCGAGGCCGGCCAACGACAAGAAGTGTCGGCGGTGCCACACCCAATGAGACACTGGCACACGTTGTGAACCACTGCATGCAACATTCCGGAGCATGGCAGGCTCGTCACAACGCTGTGCTGCAACGATTGGTACGGGCGGTCCCGCGTGATGAGATGATGGAGATCCGCGTGAACCGCCAGGTACCACACACCACCTCGCCGCTTCGCCCAGACTTGGTGGTCCTGTGCGAGGAGAACCGGCGAGTCACCATCGTGGACGTGACGATTCCCTTCGAGAACCGTCGTGCGGCCCTGGATACCGCCCGCGACCTCAAGAAGATCAAGTACGCGGGGATAGTAGGCCAACTGGAAGCCCTGGGGTACACAGTGTTCCTGGACGCCTTCATCGTGGGCGCTCTGGGCGCCTGGGATCCCAGGAACGAACCGGTCCTTCGACAGCTGCGCGTACGATGGAAGTACGCCAAGATCATGCGACGTCTCATGGTCTCGGACACCATCCGATGGAGCCGAGACATTTACGTGGAGCACGTGACCGGCCACCGTCAATATCAGGCCGGTGCGGTGGTCGAGGCTGCTGACATCGACCGCGTAGAAGTCGTCGTCCCCGTGGAAGTCCCGCTCCCTCCCCGAGAAGAGGCCCTACCAGGGGTGAGGGGGCGTGGCAGAGGTCGTGGGCGAGGCCGCGGCAGGCCCCGTGCAAGAGGGCGGGCCGCGAGGGGTCGCGGACCTCTCGAAGACCTCGGGGGAACGAGCCACCAGCTTAGGACGCTCGGAGACACCGGGCCGCACCGATAGTCGCGTGCTTTCGTGTCGCGGTCACTCCGGGTGACTCGTGTCGTTTCGTGTGCCGATGTATGTTTCTGGACTGTTGATACGCCGAAATGTCGGTGCACTGACGAACACTCCTAGTGTGGACTCTAGGTGTCCCCTTTTTTACCTGACAAGACAATTAATGATGATAGTAATTGATTGATTTTTTTTGTTTAATTATTTTTTTGTATTATTATTACTATTATTTTTTATTTTTTTTAATTCAATTAGGCCTAACACGCTGCGACGTGTAATGAGCTTCCCCCCCCTTAACATCTCTCCCCCCTGTGAGTTACCTTAGCTTTCTAGACTTGCCGGTGGTAGCCACCTACGTGTTTAACATACGTCAGGTTTCAAGTTTGTAAGTCGTCTTGCCGGCCCTAGTCGCCGTTGGTTAAATGTAAACTCTGACATTTCAATTTTATAAGTTTTTATTGCAACCGTTAGACGGTCATGTACTAACGTTTCAAATCTGTTGTACAAACCCGGTCCCATTTCAAACTTTTCGGTCCCTCCACATTTAAAATATCCCTCCGCCTGTATTTATTACTACCACCCATTTCATGTCTAGTCTAAGCTGAGGTACTTAGTTTAGATCTTGGTTGCACTAGTGTGCACTAGGGGGCCTGGTGGTCCAAGGGGGAATTATTATTATTATACAAGTACACTGGGTGAGTTTATTGCTGCTTAAATGTGTACCACCCCCCTCCCTCCAACATGACCCGTGACAATAACATATCTCTTTCTTCCTAATCTAATCTAAACACTGTAATTGGTATCTTATCCATCGAACCTAGGCCCTAAATAACTTTGTAACACTAATCTTATTAACTAGTCTCAGTTCAGCCAGTTAATTAATTAATTAATTAATAATATCACCAACTGTTTTTTTTACTCAAATAAACATTAGGCGGGCCTAGCGCTCTTCACCTAGGGCAGGGTCGGCTCTTGTCACCGATCCCTGCGTAGAATCCAGTCATGTCACGGGTCATGGCCGAGGCCGGGGGTGGGTAGTATTAATCACCCGACACCCGGGTAACCCCTACAAGTCGCCTCAGACGTCTCAACTAGGCCAAATTCAGTTCCCCGTTAACATTACACCACCAATTATTACTCAACGATCGTGGCGACGGTCGAGGCTGGCAACGATTTCGGGGGCGGGTTTTTAGCGGTTTCCCCTCCCCTTCTGCAAATGCCGGAATCGGGCGAAGACACGCCGCAATAACCGGCAACAATAGCCTCTCTCGGCCCTACAAAC
>JBCFYV010002157.1:0-42731 GCA_039000515.1 Timema cristinae
CTTACGCTAATATGTAATGGTAGGGTGATTGTGAGATTAAATGGAGGACTTACAGTTTAACGTGGAATCCAAACCACGGTGGAGGCCTGGCATTCCCCACATTCACAAGTTGTGATTAATACATGACTTGTCAGAGGTGAAGGAAGGGTTTGGTAATCAGATAAATCTGTGCCGGGACCGAGGATTAAACCCCAGACCCTCAGCTCAGAAGTCCGACACCTTACCCTTAGACAACCAGGTCACCTTAATAATAATAATAATAATAATAATAATAATAATAATAATAATAATAATAATAATAATAAATCTAGAAGAAACCCTTAGTACCAAAACACGGTTGACATAGGTACTCTGAACCAGGAATTCTAGCTTCTCTATGTGAAATCTGGTCATACGCAAAGTAACTATATCAAAATTGGTTTCACAGCCTCATTACAGACAAATGTTGATTTGATATCTTAAACATTCACACTTGGCCTACTCATATTTAGATTAATAAGTACCGGTATGGTCAGTTAGACTTTCATTACACCTTATACCATAGCTAAGGGAACTGCAGGTCTTATAGAGAAAAGATTTTTTTTGCTCTCTATTGGTTAAGTATTGCCAAATCTCCTTTCTTTCATTTAAACATCTAAAGGTGGTGTGCTGGGGTAAGGAGTTACTGGTAACATACAAGGGTGCAGAATATGTTCAGAGATTCAATATTTCCCCAAAACATAACATTTTCAAAAAAAATTCCCCAAAAAACATAGCGCTCAAAATAAACATTGAAATTTTTTTTATAAAGGCTGAAGGTAATAAGGATTATTCCCTACTACATCGTTTGGAAGATCCAAATTCAAACATGTTTTTAATCATAGTTATTTTTATAGTACCAACCTTATAAAAAATTAGTTTTGCCAATCTCCTTGTTAATTGTTAATTGTTCATTGATAACAGTAGGCTTACCGGTACCAGCATTTAATTTTACATCTTGGGAGTAAGAGGCAATAGAGTGTAATTCCGAGAGGCCTTGGTTTAATGGTTGATTTTAATAGACTTTGATTTTTTTTTGTTGACTCACCACTACTGTGAGGTATATAACTATAAGCCACACTAGAGGAAATACTATCACTATTTACGACTATGAGTTTTTACTGATCACATAATTTACATTTTACAAAACGTGCAATACTCCCTTGATCCTTACTTCTAGGTTTTTCTTGGGGATGTTTATTAGATACGTGATATCCGAGTTTAACATGTCTGCCCCGCCATTCACAATAAGCACAGTTGACATAATACACATTTATTTCAATAAACCATCTAATTTTTTTTATAAACATTTATCTATCGTACAATGTACAAACCCTAATAGGTCCACTAAATACAACAATTTCATGGCTACACAATTATTACAATACACATGTCACAAGTTTAAATAAACTGTGCGCACATCACCGTGTAATTAAGCTGCGATATAAGAGTGACTGAATTCAAACTAAAACCAAACATCGATCACCCTTCCCTTCCCTTCCCCACCTGCCGGCCATAGTTACCAAACACCCGCGTTAGGGTAGGTGACTGATAACTCATCACTCAATTACGTCTTTAGCCAGATTGAATTTGTCGGTCTTTGTTTTTCATACAAATGAAACTACTATATCAGAACCAGAATGTACTAAGTCGTCAACAAAATCGTTAAACTTTACCCTTCCCCAAATGTCCCCACCATGACTGCTTTAATTTCCCTCGAACCTCATTCAGACATATTCTGCACCCCTGGCAACATAGACGAATCAGAATTGCTAAGCTTGTCTTATATTTAAGGGAAGAGGTACCACACAAATTATTATTATGGCTTGTATTTATACCTGGTGTTGTTCTTGGCCACAAATTCAATGATCTTCTGTGAAAACCCTGGAATTTTAAACATCTTTTTGCTTTTTTTGGAGTAAAAAACTGTACATTTCCATTAGTTGTATCAGGAGGTATATGATGTTCAACTTTGTCAGTTAGGGTTGTTTCTGAGATGTATCTGTTAAATAAATGATCATTAAAGCTAAAACTGTGGAACATTAATTTCCACTCAGTATTAACAATTAATAAGTAAATTGAGTTAAATAAATACACAAAAAAAGTTTTAACCAAGAATAGACAGTTTTAGGATGGACAGGACATAATGTTATTCTCCTTAAAATCATGAATAGTCATAAATTGCTAAGCTGTACCAATAAATCAAACCATGTCAGGATATATAAAAAAAAACAATTTGAATGGAAGAACAAAAAAAAAACTTAAATAAAATAGGTAGCCTATTTTTTTTTTTTTTTGTCCACCTTCATCCCCAGCACCCCAGGAAATAATTCTGGATCCGCCCCTGATTGAGCCCACACAGATAATTTTTGTTAAGCCTATAATGTATCAATCTATAATTATTTTTAAGAAAATGACTGACCTTGGTTTGTTAACTCCTCTTGGGCTGGAAGCGCTTCCAAACTAGTTGAGTCATTACTAGGCCCACTCTCTAGACCTAGCACATTTAGTGAATCACTGAAACCTAAGGAATTTCACAAAGTCATTAGTCAACAATACCAATGTTTGATTAAATGTGAATCAAAAAAAGATAGATGGGGTCTTACAGTTTAAGTGTGTTACTGCAGAGATTTGTTATTATGTAATATAAGTTACTTCACATTAGGCCTAAATCACTAAGAAATGTGCATAAGGTTTTGAGTTAGAACAAAGGTAAATTGTTACCCCCCTACAGATATGTTTGCTGTGAAAAAATGTTTAATGGGATCAGTGCAGCAGGTTTTTTTTCCCCATAGGTAGGCCCTACCTATTCTTAAAGTCTCAAAATTAAGATCTCAAATTGATGCAATTTTGGAATGTTTGAACATTATGGCTGAGTAGTGCCACGTGACTTATGACTTGGCATATTAATTATAATAAAACTTTTTAATAAGGAATCAATCATAATTTAAGAAACATTTGATTCTTACTAGGCCTATATTTTGAGTGTGAGCTAATAATAGCATTAAATGGATTTTTCATATTTTGAAGGACAATTATTACGTGGCATCACCGAGCTGTCACACATTTTTTTTGGAAGATTGTAACAAATGATTTGAGCTGTTTTGTTGAAACAATCTACATGCATTCAACATACTTTTAACTTATTTCCTTTTTATTATGATTATGGTTGGCCTATTTGTGATGATTTTAATGCTAAAGTATGGGATACGGGGAACACGCAAATTTATATACCAGTACTCAAAACAAAGAAAAATTTAAGAAAACCATTGTCAATCAAACAACATACCAAGGTGAGGATGAATAATTAAATAATTTGGAAAAGTCTACAGCCTAGGGCTAGTTTTAGTACCAATTATTACCATTATGTAAATAAATGAGGTTAGATGTGATGTTACATTAGCTGGCACAAAATTTGAACCAAATAGTTCCTAGTCAAGGCTGCATGAGAACATGGTAATGTTTGTTGTATGGCCTATTATGTAGAATAAGCTTTTTATGGTAAAACTACTTACTCATCTGGCAAATATAGAGTTGGCAGAGACAATCTAATCAATCTCTTTGTTCCTAAACTTCTACAGTTGTCATGAAAATGCTTATCGCAAACCATGAAGTTTTTGTAGATCTTAACATCATCGAATTCTTTTAACAAAGGATTATTAATTCTTTGAACCCATATCCTAAATTCACGTTCTTCAGAAACTGGAAATTTATGTCGCACTGTTCCAGGAATGTACTCGCATTGGGGCACACAACACAATTTTTTTCTTGGCATTTTAAATATTATGCGTTATTTAACCTAAACCTGATCTACATAAAAGCATTATATTTACACAACTGTTAATGTAAATAAATATTTAACAGTACTGATAATACAAAATAATGTAATGATTGGATCTAATTGAATTATTTAATTATAAAATTAAATACTTAAGAAAATACCGGGAAAAACACTAAAAAAAAGTTAAGAAACCAAATAAAAATGGCCACCAATGAACTTTAAGAATATGACGTCATTGACTTGCGACACTAGCAAAAGTGTCTCGCTCCCGAACTAAATTAAGGTGTTGGTCATTTTCTATAGACTGTCCCACCCATGGTATGTACGTAATATTTATCGAGGTATGTTGTGCTTGTGCGGGGAGTTGACTTGGGAGGTGCAACTACTGAATGGTGCAATGGTGAGTTCACTCATTTTTATTTTTAATAGTGTCCAATCTTGCTGATTTCTTTAACTCTTGTAGCTTTATGGTAATAAACGGTACATATCTTTTTTCTGTTGTTAATAATAATTGGTTCATTGGAGCAATAGATTGAACAATAATTGTTTGAATTAGAAAAGTATAATAAAAGTATAGAAGGTAATAGAAGAAATTTGAATGACATAAGATGCCCTATTACTCCCTCTTTTTTATGAAGAATCTAAGACAGTTGCAATAATGTGACACACTATGAATGTAATCAAAGATGCAACAGTTTTTTTCCTAATATAATTACACTATATATATAATATAAAATTGCCTAAAATAACCTAAATCAGAGATAAAAATCCTTGAGTTCAGTCAAAGGTAAGCTGTATCTATGCCAGATATCCAGTCATCTTCATTTCTCATTATACATCTTTTAGGGGTGGTTCCCAATACAGGGAAAATGCAGCTTTAAATGGGAAGATTGTGCTTCAAAATTTATGTTTAGACATTCGTATTGCATTTTCATTGTTTTAATTAAATTATTTTGATTTTGTATTTTTCCCTTTTGGGGAGGTTTCAACCCTTTAATGGGGGTTGAACATTTAAAACGTGTAATAGAGCGAATAATTTTGGCCTTAAAAATCATGTTTGATGAAGAGGTGCGACCTTAACAGCTTGCTCTTGAGGATTCTTTCTCCATTGCACTCCCACCCCTGACCCCCTCCCACATGAATTTAACCCCTTCTGAAGTTTGCGTAAAGAGTCCTTATGTTAGTTTTGTCAAACCTCATCGTTTTATTTTAAGAGCGCTATATAGCGCTTACTTCACAGTATAGTATTGGAAGCGAAAATGTCATGCTAGGGGGCTGGACTAGCCAGCAGGACAGTAGGCAGGTATTGGCTCATTGATTAGTAGCTTGAGCGCATTAGTTAGAGGGTGGGGGAGCACTTTACTTCCCCTTCTTTCAGTCTACTTCTGGTCGGCGCGCTCAACGCATAGACAGCAGCGAGAGGTGATGCTCCCCAAAATCATGCTAACTGCTAGCACAAGCAGAAAGTCCAAATAACATTGTCATCTGTTCGCTAAACAAAAATTTTAAAGGTTCTGGTGCTGGTTCGAATAAAATAAAGGTTACTATTATTTTCGATTATTATAAAGTTCCGGTAGTTTTAAAAATTATACCAACTAATTTTTTTTGTTTTAATCTAGCACATCATCCCAGAAGGCTTATACGTTAATGTTTATTTAAGAATAAAGAAGGTTTATAGGCTAATGTTTATTTAAAAATAAGGAAGGTATATTTAGGGAATGTATATGAACTTACATATGCGTGGAAGGAGAGTGGAAAATCACTCATTATAAAACCACCCTCAATACTCCTGACCGAGATTTAATCTCAATCTTCCTATCATTGGTAGTCTAGTATAGACCATGCGACCATGTACACCCAGGTGACCCAGATATTATATTAGACCTAATTATATATTTATAACAAATTCGGTTAACTATGTAAGTGAGTATAACTATCTAGTCACAATTATTTTAACCAGCAATAATGATATTAGATTGGAAATTAGGAGAAGAATAAAATAACTAGCTCAATATAGGGATAGGTAGCTTAATTTTGTAAGTGCAGCAATGAACTTTTGGGTTCCTAATTTCATAGAGTAATTAAGTATGTGAACAGCAAGCAATACTCTGTAAATAATCTAGCACATAATCCATACGCCCAAAAGAAGTAATACTTCTGTTCTTTAAGGGTTACTTTCCTGTGAAGTTAGTTTATGAATTAATTCTGCACCTTTACCCCTGCCAAAACTATAAAACCAAGAAACTAGCTTTTTGTAGACATGTCAAATGTAGTTTAAGAAACCCATGCATGGTAGAGGAAAATTCACAAGAGTAGAATTATTGAGATCTGGATACAGAGATTTGTATAAATGTGGTGTCACTGTAATTAATTCAACACCTTTGCATGAATGTACACACACAAATAATCGACTTTATGGACAATGTAAAATTTGTGGATCCTGAGTGTAGAAGTAGCAACAACCAAAGAAATAGTCTTAGTGAAAAACCTGTTATAAAATGGGAAGGGATTATTGACTTTTTGTGGAGCTAACTTGAGGGTGTTTGGTTCCATGAAATGGCCAATGAATATTAATTTTAGTTATGACAGCTCGCTGTAATAAAAACATTCTAAAATGTATATCGTTTTTTATTTAGTTTTTGGCAAATGTAATTATAATTGAGTTAACACTTGTACCTTCTTAATGTGTGTTCACAACATACTTACGTCACGGCCTTAAGGCTATTCAAGTGGTCTAAAAAAGTATATTTTTGAATGTTATTTCATAGTTTAACTTTTCCACGTTGAATGGTTTCCTGGCGAAAGTTCAAAACAAAAGGCAAATTTTTTTCAATATTTCTTTGGCTAGGATATCATAGCCTTAGCTTTAAATCTTTGAGACTATTACATTCTAAAAGTGTAGATATCCCAGTGATATATTTCAGCCTAAGATTATTTTTCCAAACACAGGTATGTAATAAGGAAATTTCTTTTAAATCAAATGTGTGATTCATCTACAACAGAGCTGGGCAACATATTTTGCAATGGAGCCACAGGTGTGATGAATGAGAAGTATAATTCGCCACTCTATGTAGAAATAAATTTAAAAATTAGGTTGTTCAATTGAACATCTAAAACAACACACATTGTATGAACAAGTTTATTTAAAATATGTACACTTTGACTACTCAGTTACAACCATCTCCGACATAAATAATGAACATTGTTCAGATTGAAAAATGTCATACATTTTTACGCGAATTTTGACAACCCTTTTGTCTGACAAGTTACATAAACATTGGCTGAATATTTGAACTCAAAATACATATGACTTTTGAGGAAATATTCTAATGATGTGCAAGTTACCACAAACACACACTGTCAGGAAAAGGTTTTTTCTTTTCTACTGTGAGAGTTGGAAAACTAAAATTCACCACACTTTTATGACAGATTCGTCACTTGTTGTGATTGGCGACAGAGTTGCCCACCCCAAATTTACAATGAGCAGGGCCTCCAGAACAGGAAGGGCAAGGGGGGCTTGAGCTACCTTTGTTTTGATCTTGGGGGGCTGGGACTATCTTAAGCCCCCCCTCTCCCCCAATATGTCTCAAGTAAATTCAAAACCCATGTATAAAATCTACATCTGTTACCATAAGTTTGATAATTTTAAGTAATAAAGACACAAATTTATAATAAATTTAATAGAAAACTGAAATGCCCTAATTTTTCAGTTTATTTTTCTCACTCAAGAAAAAACTCTTCCACAAAAATATAGTAACTAACATTAGACCTAAGCCTTAAATATAAACAATACTAAAATAGTAAAGGCAAAGGGTAATACTTATTGAGATTTTCATCACAGTAAAAACAAATATTGAAAAAAATTCACATTTGAATTGTAAGTTAAATTTTAACAAGAGATGGATTATCAACTTTAGTTCAAATTTTATTTTTGTCATATTTTTATCAACCCTAAAAAATTAAAAAGTTGGACATTAATCAAATTAATACACTTTCTTGTTTTGGTTTGACTAAAACATTATTATTTTTAAACCTAGGTTAAATATTGTTGTGATAATATATTTGATTGTGTACACATGGTTTGTAAGAGAAATACCAAATATTTAATCAACCCTAGTTTAAAGGTCCATTAAGCTGCCTTGTACATTGTACAATATGAGTCTTTACAAGGTTGAAACATATACTTAGTTTACCTTGAAAGGGAGCAGTCTTACCTTGCATGATTCAACTATGGTGTAGCTTATATGATAGAAATATAGCTTGGACATAGCAAAGGAGTAATCATGGAGTTCAAACACCCCACATCTCTCCAAATATTTCTGACATTTTTAATGTTGATCGCAAAATAATGTTTGTGAAACTAGTTATCTTAATTTGATTCTGCAATCCGAGTTTCAGAGTTCAGAGTTTATCATCTAAGAGCATCCATTTTTCAAAGATGTGTAAGAAGAAGACAAATTCAAATAGCTTTTAGAGGCATTTAACTTTGATAGTAAAGATAAAAGAGAGGAGCCCTATAAATAGCTTTATTTGGGCATCAAAATTTCTGGAGTAGGACCACTATATAATTATTTCTAGGGCATCTAATTTAAGAAAAATCTGGTCTAGCGCTACTTAGGATAACTTTTAGAGGCATCCAATTTTCAAAGAATTGCAGGAGGACTACTCACTCTAGCCTCTTGGATTATACAAATTTAAAAAAATCGGGGAAGGTCTACTCTAAATTTCCCTTAAATTAGTATAATTTTCAAAAACTCTACATTTTTGAGGATCACTCCAAACACATTCTAGGGCATCCAAATGTCAAACATTAACTGGGAGGAAAGAATATATTTATATTAAAAAAAAAATTCTAGGGCATCCAATTTTTAAAAATTAACTGGGAGGAGAAAAATTCCTAAAATAGCTTGATATCTCCCCTTTCCCCCATCACACAAATAAGGTTCCACCACCACTTTTAAAATAATTTTATTATTTCTCAGAAGTCTTAACATCATGTCATAGACTTACAATTTGGAATTCTTCCTACGCCCATGAGACTAAGACTTTCAGGGTAAACGAAGTGTACATGGAAAACAATCAAAACTCGTAATGGGAAATTATTGTGTGTAACATGAAAAGTCAAGGAGAAGTCAGATAAATTATAAAATGTCATTGAATTTTAAAATTTTTTGTTTTTGCAATAATTTTGAAATATGAAGTAGAGTCTAAATTATTAGTTTTAGACCCTGGATAATATATTTCAAAATGAAAGAACACCAGAATTTCGGGCCCATATTTAATCTCCTAAGTGTTTTAGGCCCTCCAATTACAGTATCCTTATTGTAAGCTGTGGATAACCCTGGCATTCTGTAAGACCTGTAGCACATACATAAATGTAAGAAATATTTCTTTGGTTATGTGCACTGAACACAATTTAAGGAACTCTAAATATCTTCTAGGGGCATCACATTTTTAAAAAGTTGCCACTAAATAACCTGCCTAAAAAGTTAATAAAGGCATCAAATTTTCAAAAATTTGTTAGGGGAAGATAACCTTAAATAGCATCTAAAGGTAATAAATTTGCAAAAGACTTCCAGGTAAGGAACACTTTAAGTAGCTTTTAGAAAATTCCAAATTAAAAAAAAAATGTGTGAGAACCACTCCAAATAACTTATAGAGGAGTATAATTTTCGTAAATTTTTCCAAGTGTGGACCACTCTGAATAACTTTTGAGGGCATCCAAGTTTCGAAAAATTTCTGGAGGAGGGCTTCCAATTCCTCTTTTGGCTTGGGAGCCAGGACGTTAAAAACACCCTCATCTTTTTACTAATTGCCCTCATTACACAAATACCATTGGATATTTATTTATTCAGTGTTTAGTGTTTACAGGCCCGGTATCTTACAATCTTTAAATCCGGGCCGTTTTTTCCACAACTTTTACTTAATTTACACAATTTTAATATGAATTTCCTTTTTATCATTACAACACATATTTTGGCTCTTAACTTAAATGAAATTCAACTACCCTTAGCTCAATTTGATCCACCCCGGGTATATTACGCCTCCGGTACCCTCCCCCGCTAGGCCCTTCACAATGCTCGGGATTTCACTCCCGAGTCCGCCAAGCGCTCAGCAGAGGTGGGCATCCCCATAATAACCACCTGGGGAGGCGCCCTATCAGAGTTGGTGCCCCGCCTACTTTCTACCCTTGGCAGCTGAATTTCCTAATCTACCCCCTATCTAGTTCCCCCGTCCCTAATTATATATATTAACTACTAACTAAGCTAAGCTAAAATACTAAACTATTCTATTCCCATTACTGCCGGGGAACACCATCACCCAGAGGGCTGCAGGGCAGCCGCCTTTCTCCATCTTGACTCTGAGGGCCCATCAACCATAACCCACCTCTCTTGTTTCCAAGGTGGTGGGTCATACGGTGCAGGGAACCCCTCAGAGTTCATAATCATTCCACTAACTTTTGTTCATACGACTGGAAAACTGTCTTCTGGATCTCAAGGGCATCCCCCGTGTTCCTTCAGACACTCAGTCGTACTGGAATCCAGTTCCCAGGGCTCGCGCTTGCTCCTCCCAGCACATACACATTTTTTTTCCCGGCAAGGATTGTTACCACTTATCCCCTTTTAACAATCCTTTTTTCCCTACTCACTCCCCGCTGAGACCGCACTAGTGTCCGTGTCAGTCCCGCCCTCCGTGTCGCTGTCATCTTCTTCGTCATTGTCAGTGTCAACGTCCCGTCTTATTCGTCCCTGTGCCTCTTTAAGTCTGTCTATGTAGGCTGTCTTTGCTCTATCTGACGCTTCCAGTGCAATCTGGTCTAAGAATTTCCAATAGACTGGGTCCCTCAGTACTTCGCCTACTAATCTTCCCTGGATCTCTCTCTGGTAGTTCCTTCTTGCTTCTAGTGTAATGACACACTCAAGCACCACATGTTCAGGGGTTCCCTCCTCACCACATTGACAATTCCCCGACTCTATCAATCCCAGCTTCCTTAGAGATGCCGGGTACGGTCCCTTCCCCGTGATGAAGTGGACAAGACCCCGAGATGGCTGGAGGTGCTTATTCTCTAGTCTCTCAACCACATTTGGGAACAATTGATAAGTCCTCCTACCTGTCCCACTTCTCTCCCAACGTCTCTGCCACTCCTCCAACAGGACTATTTCCGCCTCTCCAAAAGTTCTCACATCGTGTGTGGTGAGGAGTCTCACCTTCTCCAAGTTTCTCTTTTTTAGCCAGTACGCCACAGCTTTCTTCCTTATGAGGAGGTCCAACGGCCATACACCTAGGGCCACACTCAATGCATCCGTTGCTACAGTCCGGTAGGCTCCCGTCAGCCTCAATAAGATGTTCCTCTGCAGACCCTGAATCGCCTTAGCCGGAGCGACATTGGTTAGTCTGTGAGCCCAGATGCACGCCCCATAGCTCACAATGGAGAGAAGGATCATCTGATGGTATGTCCTTATTATCCGCATAGGCAGATAAAACCGCCTCTGTCCCATGCTTATAATTTTATTCATCACCGACAGAGTTTTCCCCATCACTCCCTCCATGTGCGCTGTGAAGTTCCTCTTTTCATCTAGGGTAACTCCCAGGTATCTGACCGTATGGCTTCTTCTTATAGATTTCGTACCTAACTTTATGGTCGGATCCCTAGCCAATCTACCCTTAAACAGCATGAAGGTCGTCTTCGCCGGTGCCATTTTTAACTTGACACTTTTACACCAGGTGTCAAGTTCTTCAAGCACCTGGTTACTTTTTTCCTCTAAGTTCCTTCTCGAGTACCCTTCTATTACTATTAGAAGGTCGTCTGCGAAGGCAACCACACCCTGCGTCTCTGGCATCCCCTCCAACAAGTACAACACTGGTTCCAGGCTGACATCCCAAAATATCGGGCCACATACCGATCCCTGGGGACATCCCTTCGTCAGTAGCTTCTGAACCTTATTTCCTGGACATCTCAGGGTGGAGTATCTATTACGACAGTAGTCCTTAAGACTCCTATACAGCTGCCCCGGACACTGAATCTCTCTTAATCTGTCAAACATCGCCGGCCACCAGAGGTTGTCAAAAGCGCCTGAGATGTCCACAAATATTCCTACGACGTATTTACCATTTGCCGAGTCAATCAGTTCCATTGCTCTGCAGATTGCGTCCTCTGTCGACCTGCCTCTTCGGAAGCCATACTGCTGCTGATGCATGCCCATGACTGTCCTGTGTCTCAGTAATCTTTCACACAATATCTTCTCCTGCAACTTCCCTGCTGTGTTCAACAGGCAGATGGGTCTGTATGACTTCGGAATAAGCGGATTTTTATCCTCCCCCTTGCTTAGCACGATTACCTCGCTCTGCTTCCAGATGTTCGGGATTCTGCCTTGAGCGAGGCATTCGTTTAACAGCCCTGCAAGGAAAGGAGCAATAAGGTCAGCCGTCTTCTCCAGCACCTCGACCTTTATCCCGTCCGGACCAGGCGCCTTTTTCTTACCCATCAGAGCAATGTTCCTGATCACCTCCGCCCGACTAACAGGTTCTACCTCTTCCTCATTTACATACTCGTCATTCTCCATCCTCTCCCTCAACATTTGGTGCTCTTCAGTATCTTCTGTCACGTCGTCATCTGGCAACAATGTCTCCATTAAAAGAACCGCAGACTCTTCCCAGCTGGTCGTGGTACTCCCATCATCCTTAGATAGCGTGGTTATCATGGCTGGGGGGCGTAATTTCCCGGAGGCTATCTTAAACGGCACCCCCCAAGGTCCCCTCTGTAACTCCTCCTGTACATACTTCTCCCAACTTTTCCTCTTCTCCTGATACAACCCATCCTCAAACTCTCTCTTGCTCTCCCTGTAGATATTTAACAGCACCACACGACCAGCCGGGTCTCGACACCTCTGATATCTCCTACGCGTTCTCCTTGCCCTTGCTCGAAGACTCTGCAGTCTGTCATTCCATGGCTTATTACCAACCTTGGTATCACCTTTCACCACAGGTATCGACTTCCTCATTGCATCCTGCAGAGCCCACGTCAGCTGTTTGGCCTTCATGTTGACATTGTCGCCTTGTGCCACTGGACTGGGCAGTATCAGTTCAGCCCTCAGCTTCTCCCAGTTAGCTTTGCTCATGTTGTATCTCCTTCTTTTCCCTTCCCCATTTCCATCCACCAGCCTCCCCGCGACAAATTCAAAGACGATCAGGTTATGGTCACTGACCGTGACGTTGTCCACAACCCTCCAACCTTCCACCATGTCCATGGACTCAGCGTTACACAAAGTGACGTCAATGTTGGAAGAAGCCCCAGCTCTCCCCTGATATGTAGGGGATTATTCGGTTGGTTCGCAACCTCAAGCCCATGACCATAGATGAACTCCTCCAAAGCACGACCCCTTCTATCTCTCCCAATCACCCTATTACTATGCCACATGGGAGACTTAGCATTAGCATCAGCGGTAATTATGAGTGGCACACCTGCGTATGTCCTACATATTATCTCCAACTGATCAAGATATGGCTCAATTGGATGCCTAAATTGAAAATATAGGTTTGCCACTATACACCTGCCTGAGCTAGTTCCCAGTTCTACGCATGTTACCCACTGATTACAGAGCTGTTCAATCTTAGTTACGGCAATTTCCTTGTTAAACACCACTATTGCGCTCATTGGAGCTTCTCCACTAACAAAAATTCTAGTGACCACCGGCATATGCGGAACTTTCCCTCTCAAGGTATAGGGTTCCTGAAGACACACAACATCAAGTCCCATCTCCTCAGCAAGCTTGCGGACTTCATGCAACACGGTCACGCTCCTCATTCCATTAATCTGTCCTATTCTAATGGTGCTATCCCCCATTACGGATAGTATGTGTGCACGTAGCACGCAGGCCATGCCACGCTGGGGTTAAACGTCTTGCGACCGTGTGCCGTCACAAATTGCCTATAAGTATTTTCCATATCAAAAGTTTCCTCTCTCCTCTTGAAGACCTTATCAATTAGTCCCCGCAAACTGTCCACGTCCGTTGGTAGATTCATAGATCTTAGTTGAATTCTATCCAACGACTCGGGAGAGGGAAAAGTGATACTGTCCCCCTTTTCATGACCCAGTCTCACCACGTGCCTCAGCGCCATGTGCAGCACTCTCTCTTCTTCTAACCTGGATAACCGCATCGTCTCCTCGAGGGTTCCGTACGCCTGAGAGGGTACATCCCTCTCTCCTTTCAGCTGCCCCTCCATCTCCATATTTACTTCTGCTGTCTGGCTCCCCCTGCTGTTTGTGTTGTGATCCATACCCTTTTCTTTCTTTTTCTTGCCATATCCAAATCCCCAGAGCTTCCAATTTTGTTTATGTTTCGCCCCCAGATCTGCTTTTCCGCAAGTCCCCGCTCCAGCTTTCTCTGGCGTCCCCTCCTCCTTTTCCTCACACCTGACTCCATTGGTGCTTTCCACCCATTCCCTATTCATGCCTTCACATATGATACATATGTTCTCCACCACCTGCGGATTTATTACCGCATTGTGCAGTTGTGATATCAGGGTGGAGGATGCCGCCGCCGAGTCCCCAGTTGACGCAAACCTCCCATTCCAAAATTCGTTGCCGGGCCAACTATTTCCATCCCATGGATATGTAGTAACTAGGTAATATTCACCCTCCCCGAAGATCTCATAGGGAGCTCGCCGGGTCGATATTACCCGTATACCTGTATCCGCTAGAATCTTCTGCCGATCCTCAAAGTGCTCCATAACCCCATCCATCCACAGCAGCTCTAACACCGCAACAGCACCCTCACCTGCACCATACTTCCCATAAGCATCAAGTAGGCATTCCCTTACTTCTTTATAAAATAGCTCGTTCTGGTGTCTCGAACCACTCCAAACTCCAAGACCAAATCCCACGATTTGCACATGTACCTTTTGTGAGACCTCCTTCGAGATCCTGTACGCCTCGAAGAACAACATCTCCAGAATAATCCTTATCCTTTTTCTATATATGTACTCATAGATCCCGGTGCCATATCTGGCTGGAAAAGTCTTCCCCCCTTCTTCTGTACCATTTACAAAGTAATCCCTAATAAATTTTGCTATCGGGTCATCCCTCTGATTATGGCTCATGTACAACCTGTCTCCACGCCCCTCATTCCTCAGGTTTGGTCCTACCAAACCTATGATGGACCCTCTACTAACTACATCCTTCACTACTGGTTTGCCTTTGTTATCTCTTTCTCCTTTGTTTACAAAACACGTGGTCGACGAAACCCCGATGAGTCCGGACGCGACTATCTCATAGTCTCTAAGATAAGAAACACTACCATCCCGACCCGCCGCAACCTCGCTATAACCACACGACCTATATCCAGAGGAGGTACAGTAGTATTCATTTTCTCCGTAGTTGTACTTACATCTCCGCGTGAGAAGCCTACTGATGAAACCTTCCACAGTCATTTCCTGGTAGTATGCCCTAGTAACCTCAGGTCCATCAGAAGCCAGAAATTTGAGGAGTGCAGCCATAAACTCGTAAGTCCATTTGTGGACCATTGTACGCACAGATTTTATATGTTCCTCGGCAACCTCAACTTTAATTTCCCCTCTCTCAACCATGCACCCCATATCCACCGATGGTAGTGGGATAACATGCTGCTTCAGTCTCCTCCAAAATTCCTTACAATTTCTTTCCCCTCCTCTCCGCTCAGTGTTCCCCAGAGTCTCTCCTCTTGTCCTAGGTTTATTCTCAACCAGTTTCTGCCCACTATATTTTTGCACTCTTTCCTTCTCCACCTCCCATCTTGAATAACCTTTACAGATCCAAGCACCATTTTCGCTGCCATCCTTTCTCTATGTGCTGCCGCCCTTTTCATATTCCTTGCACGTTTGGACGGAGGTATCCTCGTTCTACTCTCCGTCCTGTCGTTCTTCGAGCCAGTCCGATACACGTCTAGTCTAGTCGCTATCAGTCTAAGTAGTTCAACAATCTCATTTAGTATCTCAGTAACCATAGTCTGTTCTTTCCATTTGTCTCCTCAGTAATAGTTGATGTGTCGGACAGTCTCTTGAGTTGGGTTTTTTACACTTCTCACTGCGTTTCCTCGTTGTGCATGGAATACATATTTCCTCTCTACTTTTACATTCCCTTACCTTGTGGCCCTCTTTGCCACACTTTCCACAAACCTCCTCCTTACTCCTACAGTGAGCCATAACATGACCCAGATCCCTACACCTATAACACCTAGTGATCACCGTATAGTCCTTAATGGACACTGCGCTAAAGGAAATATAAACCCTACAGCTCAAGAGCAAGTTCCTGATCTTTGGAGATACTTCTACTACATTATTTACTACCCGTCTGTCCCTTGCCCCTGTTTTAAATCGGGGCTTGAACCCCTCCTCAAACTCCTCTCTAGATACCTTCCCCCTCATGTTCTGCTCATACGTCATTCTGGTAAGCTCCCCCGTTGTTAGATCCCTATCCACATCATAAAATATTACCATTGGTCGCCTTCTCTTGGGCTCCTCACAGGCCATTGTCTTCGCAATCTCCTTGTTTTCCATAATCTTCTTAGCGTCCTCATCCGAGTCTGTCTCCACTATGAGTTTAGCCCCAGCAGGTCGTATGGACCGTATTCTAATCTGATCCTTTGCCGGGTCAATCTTCCCCATCAAGGTCTTCCTCATATGATCCGTGCTTTCCCCTTTCAGTGAAGACACAAACACCGCCCTATAACTGGGTTTCACCTGTGCTGTTCCCCCTAACTCTGGCTTGCGCCCTGCAGCCCCCGAGGCAACCACCGAGGCAAAGGTGACTGATCCCATCTTATTCACACTAGTGCCCCTCATCTGTTCCCTTAGCTTCCTGTTTTCCTCCTCCAACATGTTTATTTTCCCCTCTTTGTACAAAACTTCCAGAATGAGCTTTGACATCCTGTCAATTATCTCCCCTAGATTCTCCTTGTTGACCCTCCCATCCTTACTACACCTCAATCTGACAAACTCCTCTGCTTCCTTCATCTTTATCAGGGCCCCCGCACTGATCTCCTCTTCCTCCTTGCCTGCACCTCCATCCTCTTCCTTCTTCCTCTCCTCCCTCAACTCTTCCTTCCTCTTCTCTTCTTCCCCTCTCCTGATCTGTCCCACCATTTTCTTCTTATCTTCAATCTTTTCCTTCTCCTTCACCCTCTCTTTCCCTTCTCTTGACTCCCCTCCTCCACCTCTTCTGTCAGCACTCATTTCCGAGTGGACATTACACAAACAAACCACGAACAACGGACGACAATTTGGTTATATGAAGTAAAATCTGATTAAAATTTAATATGGAATACAAATTAAAACAATAGCTGAAAGTTACCAAATGTTACTAGAAAAGTTACCAAATGTTACTTAAAAAAAAAAAAAAAAAAAAATCATCAAATGTTTTCCAAAAGTCACTATAATTTAATAAAAGTTAATAAACAAGTTGCTAGTAAGTTACTAGGGTTACTAAAAGAATTACCAGAATCTACTATTGTCCAGTGCACGTGTCTCTTTGAACTCAAATGAACTGACCTGATTTATTTTCCATGACGATTCCTTTAATAACTTTTGAATGCCTTATCCGATTCTCTTGGTTTCCACAACTACTTATGCAGAATTTTCCTCCGGATCTTTCTGGACTACTCTCAGCTCCCGGAACCTCCGGGCCTCCCCGGAAACCGCAAAACACTGCTGCGCCTCCAGCTGGACTCGAACACGGATGAGATTAGCTTCCTCAGATGGTCTCTTCTTCTGCCCACAAGATGTTTTGGAAAGAATTTTTATTGTACTAATTTTACTATTTTTGAAAAACAAAAACACGGAGCTCCGCACTGACACGTCCACTCAGTGCAACACCGTAGCAGGAAAGATAGTATTATCACCTATAAAATAAAAATATATACAGGGCTTACCTATCATTTTTAATTGTTGACCGAAAAAAAGTTACCACGTTCTTCCCACACAAGTTCCTACAAAGAAAGCCATACAAAAATGTACAATCCGTAAAAAATAAACCTCCTTCGAATAGCTTCAAAAGTCATCCATGGTATAAAATTTTTATCCTGCTAGGACCTCTGGACTCCCTCTCAGTTGAGCCCCCCCACACACTTTCAAATATTTTCCAGAGCCCCTGACAATGAGGGTTTTAAGTTTTGTTAATATTCAAAATAAAATAGCCTAAAATACAAACTTTTGATGCAGGTGATCAACAAATTCATTTCAAACTAATTTCTTTATTACATTCCTGTGTTAGCAAAGAAAATCTTAGGCTGAAATGAAACATCAGGCTATAAATACTTTTTGAATGTTAATAGAAAGCAAGATTCTAATTAAAATCATATTCCAGCCAAAAAAGATGAAAAATATTTTGATGTTGGTTCTGGAATTTCATCAGGAAACCATTCAAGGTGAAATAGTAAAAATATAATATAACATTCAACTATAGAATTTTTTTCAGCCAATTGAACAACCTTAAACAAAATTCCCGGGCTTATTATTTTTGTTGTCTATTTATACAATGGCTAAAATAACATTTTAACCAAGCCCAATGTAAGAGACCCATGATCTAATATTGCACGAGGTAAAATTTAAATGTAAATAGAGTAGTGTAAAACGGTTTTCAGCACACACCACTAATTTATATATACTATTGATGCATTAAAGTTATGACGTAAATTAGTAAATGTGATCTTCACACAGTTCTCACCGTCACTGACAAGGTCTGAATGGGGGAATGATGCCAGGATGTAGAACAAATACATATGATGAGCCTCTAAGCTGCATTTATGAGAGTTAAGTTGACACCAGTGTCACGGCCTATGGGGATTCGGGACGCGTCCCTCCCAATATTTTACCAACTGGGGAACCGAGGAATAGGGTACATTGGAATGGGAAAAAAACACGATCATGTCTACGATATTTTTTACAAATCAATTAAAACATTGAGAATTTCTTATTACTGTACTGATACAGCAAGCCTACCGGCATTGAATTCTACAAAAATAATCCTGCGTCAAAAAATTGCCGAGGTCCACGGAGGGAGGCGGAGCGTTTTTGGATGAGTTTGTGATTTAATGGAAATTATAGACGTATTATGTTCCTGATTCTAAATGAAGGTTGGGGTGGAACGAGAATTCATTTCATTAAATAAACCTACATATTTAAATGTCATTAAAGTATAGGTAAAAAGAATGTATTTTCACTGAATAAATACATTTTTGACACTCGCTTTTCAAAGAGTTTGTGTGATTATTTTACCCTTAGTTGCAATACAGCTGACATGAATTCTGGTGATTGCATCATCTTAAAGTATTTAAAGGTTGATACATTGAGGGGGTGGGGAAATTCTTAAGTAAAAATAATACATAATTATATAGTGAGAAGAACAAGAGATTTTCCCGCTTTGCTGGCCGCAAGGTCTAACGCGCTACTCTAATGTTGGATTAGACTGCTGAAGACGGGAATATCGGGGTTCTTTCCCAGTCGGGTGCACTGAGGGAGCTTTTTCCTAAATGGTTTTACATTCTTCATTTACACAAATGCGGGTGAATTTCCTCCAAATTAAACATTATTAGTATTAATATTAGTATTTAGGTGTATAACCTGAATAGTTAGTAAAACGTGGTGCTAAAAATAAAGAAAATAAAGAGTTGGGAGTTTAAGGAAAGAAGAAAGGTTGATATTTGTACCCTCAGTAATTAGAAGGTGAAGTGAGTGGCTTAGGCATGAAATGAGATTGGAGTCGTGCCGTGTATGACTAAACCGGGTCACTCAGAGAAGACCTATAATTAAATCACCACCCAGTGCTATGGTTTCAATATTTCGATCAGTTATCAAATACAGATTCTGATGTGGCTGGTATTCGAACCAGAATACATTTTTTGAATCTGTGTGTACAAAAAGAGCATTAGTCACAAATAATAAAATTGTTGGCAAATCGCAAAAATCTGTTTGTATTTGTATGATGATATTTTAGGGAGGAAATGACCAATGCATGTTGTGCATCGGTGTTAACTGGAAGAAAAAAACATCCAGACAAATCACACATAAAATTAAAAATTACTGGAACCGGCAAAACCTGCCAGTCGCTTCGAAACAACTTTATCCAGCCAGATGTTTGTTTCCCCTCTCTTGCCTTACCTACTCTTGCTAAGTCTCCTTTCCCCACTCTAAGCTCCATGCAGCCGGTTAGGAATCAGAGCTACAAGAGTGCGTCACCAGGCAGATTCAAAATAACACAAAAATGTTGTTAGATTTAGGTAAATTTAGGCAGATTTTCAGCAAAGACTATAGAATATTATTATATCACTTTGTTCAGAATTTCGTAATAAGTTTATCTGTTTTTATGTATTTATATCCATATTTCCAGTTATACTTTTTTTTTGGGAAAAGTATGCTGAAACCAACATATTTGACGATTTTTTTAAGGAAACCTTAATGATTAACATACATTTTTTAATACATAGAATCGTTGAATAGTCCTTTTTTTATCAGAGAAAAAATATTAGATTTATACCTCATATTTACAACTATATATAATCATAGAACAATGCCTCCAAAATACGTCACTTTATGAGCCTATATAAGACTCATAAGACTCTTAAAAGGAAAGTCACTTCTTCGAATATCTTTTTCTTCCCGTTAAAAACATTTATTTACCCCCATTAAAACTTAGGGGCGACCATTTATAAATGGCGGATCAGGATTGTATAACAAATAAGAGGCATCGTGACCCTTTAAATCCATCATAGACACTTTAACATGTATGAAAAGTAAAAAATAGACGGCTAACGCGTTTTGACCCTTAAGGGTTTATTTGGTGGGTTGTAAAAAGTGACCAGGGTGATGTAGCCCAGGCCTCCCACACAGTGTTGCCAACAATACAATCTAAATACTACTTTTGATATAATTTCACCACCTGTACACTCCAATTTTAGGATATTTTCTAAAAGTAATATCCTTTGGCCTTGCTATAAAGTAACAAATTTTACATTAATTATTCTTTTTAATTAAAATCGGTGGGTTCAACAATATAATGTAAGTAGTATCCTAGTGGTCAAAATATAGCACACTTTAGGTCCGTGTACTATCGCTAGTGACTATAGGGCTGGCAACAATGCTCCCACATTTAAATCAATTTTCACTGACCCAGGATCACAACAAAACCGAGAAATCGCTTTTTTCCCCAAGTTCATAATTCATGCAGTAGTCCTTTGCACTATATCCCTGAGTGTTTAGAAGGGCAGTATCTACTTAAAATTTTACAGTTTCTAGAAATTTAACTGTGCAAAGCTGGATTTTCATGCTATTCGGCAAACAACAAAATCTAAATATCGTTGTTGACTGAACATCACACTGACATGAGAATAGTTATCTACAACCATTATCAACTTCAAAGGACTTTGTGATACAAAGAAGCAACACCATTCTTCACACTAGTAACCTAAAAAGTAATATTTAATGTACAGTACAGAATTTTTAATGTATAATTTTTGTTTTATCCTGGATTTTTTATACACACATTTTTAAATTTGGGTACCAGTTATCCAGACATCCTATATTTATGTGAGCAAAAATGTTTAGGAACCACTGCATTAAAGCAATGTTAACTTACTTACATATATGCAAATCTCTTTTGAACTATTCTTAAATTTAACTAACAAAGATGGATGAAACAAGTTCTGTGTGTGTACACCAATGTCAGAATGCCCTAAGTTATCTATCTCTCTCTCTAATATATATATATATATATAATATATATATATATAAAATCTCTCTAATATATATATATATATATATAAAACTTAAAAAACAAAGTGTCTGTCTGTATTTATGAAACTCTGTATGTATGTCTTCTGGCTGTCTGTTGTCTAAGATCTTTGGAATCGCTTCTTATTGCTGTTACGTCCGTAACATGGTAAAGACAGCTTGAAAAAGAAAACGACTTACTTTGTTTAATGTTGCTGCTTGAGTGAGAATGGTTTGGTCGGGAACATCAGCTATCAATAATATTATCAATAGTCATTTAGGATGGGGCATGATGGGAATCGGACAATTTATTACGTCACCACACATGATAGCCAACCTACATGGAAATACATCACATTCCTCCTTCACAATTTCTTGACCATAGATCTCTTAAAATCCCTAAATATACTTAATATAAGGAATACAATACATGACCACATTTTCCAATAGTCATGATGAAATAGTTTACATTTTAAACAATTTTTTATGCAAAAATACAGAATATAATATCTGACCATAGTTTTCAATAGTCACAGTGAAATAATGTAATAATACTTTAAATTATTTAAAAATTTAAGCAAACTACATGTTTCCTACACCTAGTTGGGCACTTAGGCTCCTAACCTGTGGTGAGATCTCAGCTCTCTGAGATGGGTGTAATTCTGGACTATTGCCCCTCCCATGAGATTCAACCCTGGGGACGAATGGAGAATGATTGTCACCCCTAGTTGCTTTAGGTGGTGTCAAACCTTCTCTATTAGGTTTTGGATCTAACTCTGAGGAATATGGCTCTCTAATGCTAGGTTCTATCTCCTCCACTCTATCTTCAGGAGAAGACTGTAAACTAATTAATTGATCAATATGACATTTCCATGTTACTGCCCCAAATCTGACTAAATAGGCTTCTGGACTAAATTGTGATACAACCCCCCCTTCAATCCATTTATTCTTTCCTCGATAGTCTCCGACTAGCACCCAATGGTTTGGAATTAGTTCACGAATTTTACATCCCTTGCATATTTAACCTGTTTTCTCTGATTTTGTTCTACACTTTCATTTACCTTGGAAAAGAGCAAATTAAGCCTAGTTCTAAGTTGTCTAATGAACATCAATTTTTATGGTGTTTCATTTGTTGTACTATGTAACGAGTTCCTATAATCACATAGAAATCTACTTAAAGACTACTTCAATTTTGCTTTTTTCATGAATAGCAATCATCAATTTATTTTTTACAAATTTTACTGCATTTTCGGCTAAGCCGTTACTTTGAGGGTGGTATGGAGGTGTTAAAGTATGCTTAATACCATTTGCATTAAAAAAAAACTAAGCCAAACCTCACAAAGATCTGTCTTAAATGAGCAATGGTTTGACCTGCTGTTGTTGACGATGCCTCTAACACTTCCAACCATTTAGTATATGCATCTATGATAACAAGATACATCTTAGATTTGAATGGCCCCATAAAATCTATATGTAATCTAGACCATGGTTTATTTGGATAATTCAAAACATGTAACATACTCTGATGGATTTTGTCTTTCCAATAGAGAGGGTGCACAATTTTTGACCACCTGTTAAATGTCCTGATTAAAATTAGGCCACCAAATATAAGATCTGGCTAAAGTTTAACATTTTAACTATTCCCAGATGACTTGAATGTAATTCCTCTAACAAATGTCTACGAAATTTCTCTGGTACAATTACTCTATACCCCACATCAGTATTCCTTGCTCTAATGTTAATTCATTTTTCCTATGAAAATAAGTTGTCAATTCCTTATCATAATCATAAGGCCAACCAAACTTCACATAACCTGTAAGTTTAACAATTTCAGGATCTTTTTGTACTTCTCTCTTTATATCTTCACATTTTATAGGTATTCCACTAATTTCAAAATATTGTAAATAAGTACCAATACAACTATCATTATCTAATTCATCATTGTCAGAGCTCACTAATGGCCACCTAGATAATCCATCAGCATTACCATGATTTTATGATTTGACATAGCAAATATCAAAATCATACCCTGATAAGAAAAGAGCATATCTTTGTAATCTACTAGCTGCAAAAGCTGGCAAACCTTTTTTCTCCCCAAATATGCTTAACAAAGGTTTATGATCTGTACATAGTATAAATTTACTCCCTCACAAGTATTGATTAAATTTCTTTACTCCAAAAACAAGGCTCAAAGCTTCTTTGTCAATCTGTGGATATCCCTGCTCCGCTTTAGATAGTGTGCGAGAAGCATAGGCTATTGGACGTTCACTTCCATCACTCTGCACTTGTGACAATACACTATAAAGACCATAGCCTGATGCATCACATGCTAATTTTAAAGGTAATTTGGGATTATAGTGAGCTAACACCTCTGCTGACACTAACTTTTCTTTAATTATTGAAAAAGATTCCATACATTCTTTGTCAAAATTAAAATCTGTTTTTTCTCAACAATCGATACATAGGACAAAGTATCGTGAATAAGTTTGGAACAAACTTTCCATAGTAATTGACTAGCCCTAGAAATCCCTTCAGTTGTTTAACATTTTCTGGCTTAGGTGCATCTAATATAGCTGCAATTTGGTCTTTGGCTGTTTCTAGCCCATATTCGTCTATAATAAACCCTAAATACTCCAAACTCTTATTTTTGCTTAATGTGAGACCCTTGTCACTTAAACGTTTACATACCTCTTTGAATCTGTCACAATGTTCCTGCATGATCCTACCAGTAACCAAAATGTCATCCAAAAATGCAATTACTCCTTTCAACCCCTGTAATGTTTTTTCCATAAATTTTTGGAACAAATTTGGTGCTAGAAAAATTCCATAAGGAATTCTGTTATACTTGAATAAACCCTTGTGAGTGCCTATCACACAAAGTTTCTTAGATTTTTCATCTAACCTATTCTGTTGATATGCATGACTTAGATCCAGTTTACTAAAGGTTTCTCCCTTTTGTAAAGTGACAAATAACTCTTCTATTTTGGGAATAGGATGTCTCTATAGCTCTTGACTTTAGTTAAAGGTCACTTTAAAATCTCCACACATTCTAATATTTTTCCATTCCTATTACGTACAGGGACTATTGGTGCACACCATTCACTATTAGAAATCAGAGTTAATACCTCCTCTTGCACTAAGCATTTTAACTCCTGATCTACCTTTTCTTTAAGTGCAAATGGAATTGATCTTGGTTTGCAATACTTTAGCTTAGCATCTTATGGATTAGCTCCATTTTTAATGACAAATAATTCAATTTTGTGTGACAAATCCTGATATTGAACATTAACATTTATAGCACCCACAGGAATAATTGGTTCATTTATATATGAATTCAAGATTAAATCAGTTGGATGCAATTTTAAGTTATACAATTTATCCAGTTAATACTTTTCAGAGATTACAGATACCCTGTACCTGTGTCTACTTCAAAAGGAATTTATTTTCCTTCCACTTGAACATTTATTCTAAAAGGCTATACTCTTTCACTAAGTTTATTTTTCTATATCCCAAATAAATTTGAAATGTCATCAATATTTTCATCATTTTTGTCATTTAACACATCCAACCCAACAACATGTTTATTAATGTGATACTTTTGTCTATGTGAGATTTGCTAGCAATCGTACAAATAGTCCTAAGTCCTATTAGAATTGTTCGACTTACCCAACTGTTTCAGTCGACACACCTTTTACAAATAACCTTTCTTCGTACATACACAGCATTCATACTGTTTATCATGACATTCATTTTTTAAATGACTGTTTCTTCCACAGCAATAACACCTCACCTCTCTCATACCACCTTTTCTTTCTCCTTTTTACGACATTTGGAGAATTTGGGATTGACGATCAGCTGTTTCCTCGGTGTTATGTCCAAAGGCCAGTGACGCTATATACTTCTCGCCTGCCTTCAAAGATGTTGAAATCAGCACTGCTTTCCGTAGTCTAGTTGTCTCTACATTAGACGTCGTTGCTTAATATAGCTGCTTCTCAATCCACTTACAAGACGATCCCGTAAATAATCAGATAACAGGGTTGCTACTATTTTCTTATTACAAAATTCCCTGTGTTTTCCGGGTTTTCCAGAGTAAATTTTCATTTTTCCAGACACCTAATAGATATTATAAATATATTTATAGAGGCATTAAATTTTGTTTTAGAGAAAATTTTAGAAATGGAGAGTGTTAATTTGTCATTGGAGGCATGTTTTATTGTGCAAGGTAAACACATGTTTAAGAATTTTTTGGAAAATGGATGAGAAATGAATGACATACATTTTCTAGAAGGAAAAATTGGTTATAGTTGCTGTAGGCCCTAAATGGAATGAAAGAAGAAAAAACAAAAGTGGAAATACCAAAAATACAGTTTTGAGTTTAAATGGGGTATCTATTTTATTTTAGAAGAATGTATTACTTGATTTAAAAAACATTTTAACCAATCCTAAATATTGTATATGTACTGTATAGACTAAGTAGCCCACACAAATCATGAATTGACAATAATGAAATTAACATGTGATTTTCCTCGATCATTCAGGTGCATTTCCTCTAATAAACTGCCATCCTCATCCTTAACATACTGTAATAAACATAAAAATAAAAGAGTCAACTCTCAATTCAGCGGGGTAACAGAGGGCTACTAAACTCCGTTATATCAGTTTCCATGGTAAATCTGCAAACCCATCGAAAACTATCAAACACAGTAAGTACTTGATTAATAAACGATACGACACAATCATACATAAATTTATCATAACAACTCTTATTGGAAAATCAATCAGTAAAATACCCTTAAACAACTTTTTAGCACAAACACAATTATTAGGCCTAAGGCCCAAGATACCAATTATGAACCAAATCGTTAAAGCTCGTTTTAAAATATTTCAAGTTTTTGAAAAAAAATCACTCATCAGTAAATTAACACTCAACAGCATTTTTTTTTTACCGAAAAAACAGATATATGGTGTTATTTGGGAGGTAAATTAGTCCATATATCTATATTTATTTTATTCAAAATCGTTTGATCAATTTTTGAAAAATATGGAATTCAAAAAAATCATTTTAATCTGAGGGTCAGAGTCAAAATTAAAAAAAGTTCTGAGGTATGGTCATATGAAGAAAGTTTTCAGTTTAAAATGATTTTAATATCTTACACTTTTACGAGACACTAAACTTGCATTGGGAATGATATGATACCAGTATCGATACTTTTCTTTCGATACCAGATATTTTAGTATCGATACTAACCTTTTGATATTTTAGTATTGATACTAATCTTTTGATATTTTACTAATATCAGTACTCATTACCCAATATCGAACGATTTTAATTTACCTACTTTCTCCTTTTACTTCCTTTATTTTTCTATCGCTAAATAAAAGTATCGATACTGGGAAATATAGATATACTTCTAGTTAATTTATTTTCATACTCAGTATCAGTATCGCATATCCCTGAACGGAGAGAAAAATCTGAGAAAAAAGAACTGTGACCTTGAAGAGAAGGGTGGTAGAAGTGGGCAAGTCCATTTCAGAAGGGGTGGAAGAGGTAAAGTAACTATGCGCGGACACAAACCCAATAGGTCATTTTTACAACCACTCTAATTTTATGACAGACTAGCAGGCTGGAGGAAAAATTTTCATAAACTTTTCACTTGACAGTATACTCCCCCTTTTTTTTATACTGGCCACGGCAGCAACTAGGTAAATCCACCTTCGCTAAATCGGGAGTTGACTGTAATGAAAATGTTAAAACCCATAAAGATTTAAACAGACAATATTGATACCTTGGCAATTTCTAAAAAATTAAAAATATACAAAATGTCAAGGGTACAGTCTTAAAACATTAAGCTACAAAAACAATAATATCTTTAAACAGGAGTAATATTTTTTAAACATAAGACAAATAACACACCAAAATCCAAAGAACGAATTCATTCAAATGGCAGCATGGGCTTGATGACGTTTGGGTATGGGGGTTGGAGGAAACGAGATGTTTCTGGTATTGGCTGGGGTGAGTGGAGGAAGCCAAAAAGGCGCAGCATTTTCCGAACGAGTTGTCTCGGTTGCACTCCTGTTTTTCAGGTGCGTGGCAACCCTGGATGATTTTTTAAATTTGCGATTCGAAGACATTTGTTTTAAGCTTGTGATATAATTTTAGACACTTTCATGTTCATGCTGTGTTCTTAAAGCAAATTTATACCTTTCGGCAATAAACGCTGGATTAGGTTACAAGTTTCTTGGATAATTTTAATTAGATCAACATAGTTCTTTGTTGATGGCTTGTCAGGTGTACATAGATCTCGTAAAAGATTAAATGTTTTCACGCCTACTACTGTCAGTAACGTACTTACTTTACTTTCATCAGTTATACTATTAAATTCAACAAATATCTAGAATAGCTCCACATATGACGACCAAGTTTCTTCATTACTATCAAAACTATTCATACATACTATGACCGCCATTTTGTGTTAATATGGATGATTTTTCATAGACTACGCTCTAAGTTATTAAAATACCCAAATATTCTCGGAGTTGCCTAAAGTCTGTCATGCATATGTTTCCAATCGAAGAATTTTTTTTCCCACCATATACAAATAAATTAATTCAAAAAACTTTTAAAGGTGGACTTCCAAATAGCCAGGAACATGTTTAACAATAGTTTGTTTTTCCTCATCGCCAATATGTTACATCCTTAACATGGTAAGGATGGCTGGAACAAGAGCACAACTTACTTTGTTTAATGTTGCTGCTTGAGTGAGAATGGTTTGGTCGGGAACACCGGCTATAGATCATATTATTGATAGTCATTTAGGATGGGGCATGATGGGAAGCAGACAATTTACTACATCACCACACAATGATGTGTTTGAAAAGAACAAAAAACCAATTATAAATCTTTTTGGCAACAAGTGTTTTGGAATGTAAATAAACTTGAATAACTCCTTACATATAATTTGATAATCCCATTTACAGTAATAGAAATTCTGAGAAAATTACTGAACAGATATTGACAAACGAACACTCAATTTAAAGGATAGGTAAAGCTTCAGAAGGTCGGCAAAAAGAGTGAATTTCAACAAAACTACCTTTTCACACGTGAATATCAAGATTTTCATTCTTTGTTTGCATCACCATGGAAATCTTGATTAATCCATGGTTGTAAATCTATAAATAAAATATTTCCCTTTGATTAAAATAAATGTAACTCATTCTCAACTCTTTTAAAGTATACCAGAGCGACATAGTTGGCAACAAATCGTATGAATGTTGATATTTTTCTTCAACAAGGTGTCCAGACCAAATAAACATTGTTGTCAGGACATAGTTTTATTTTTATAGGAGCAAACTTTTAGGATTTCTGTGAAAGTTACTAGATTCCCAGAATTTATCCCTACGCCAAAGGCCATATATAAATCTATCACGTTGACACTAGGTTGATTAAAATACATGCGTCTTAATAAGTTTTATACTATATTAGAAACCTATTAGGTCCAAATATCTTTGATTTTATTTAATATGGGTTATTAAAATAACCATTTGAACACTTATTTATTTCATAAGGATACTATTTCTTGATTTAAATGGAAAAGAGTGGGGAATATTTTCTAAAGTTGCCTTTTCAAAATATTACAATTGGCAAACTGGCAGAATTCAGTTAGTGACGCCAATACCCAATGCCATTGGTGTACATGTGCGAGAGTGTAAATTATACATTAACAATATTAAAACCTATGTTTTGTATGCCTTTGTTTGTAAGCTTTTTTTAAATATCAATACAAACCATTTAACGAATTAAAATGTTCTAATATTTTTAGTCTTTAATCAATTATGTAGAGAGAAATTCTAAAGTAATTCATAAGTAGGTATTGTTTAAAACTTTTGATAACATTTTAGATTAACTATCCATAGTAAATAGATCAAATAATTTTTTTTTCTATGATGTAAAATGTTAGTAACTTTCCATTAAAATCCTCGTTCAAAAAGTTTGTTAATATAAAAATAAGACTTTAGTTAAGAACAAGATGCTGAGAGAGGAAGATATGCTGCTTGCAGCTGCAACAAATGTTGTAATTCTTAGTGTGCGTCCCGCTAGATGTCAATTTTAGGCTTGTCCTTCTCTCTAGTCGCCAAAGATATGCTGGATCAGATTTATTGCGGAATCTAAAATGTGATGACTATGGACTTTCTAGAGGTGAACTAAGATTATCATGTAGTTTTAAGAATACCAAATTCACAAAGCTCGAATGAACACAACCTTCTCAGGTGGAGCCTCCAAACAAATTAAATGGTGACTATTGTGTTGCCAACAATGTTGCTCTGGTGTAAATGCACCTCAACAATGCTGCCAACATACCTTACCAACATTTCTTTGATATTTACTGCTCACAGATGGGAAACTGTCAGCATGTCACCAACATTCCAAAACACAAATGTTGTTAATATTTAGAACAGCTTTTTCATGTTTTTGTTGACAATTGCATTGTCAACACGTGTTGGCAACAATGTCGCTGCGGTGTGGACACACCCTAACATATACGGTGCTAAAAATTGAAAAATTACGGCAAGTGTTTATATACAAACAAACCAATGATAGTAGGTTAGAAAGCTCATTTTCTTTCAATGTTAACTTTTCTTAGTCTTTATTTTTGAATATTAAGCGTTGATCACTAAGTGGTCATAATAATAGCTCAGAGCTGTCTTAGGTGGGCCTGGCCTAGGGTCTCTCTTTAGAGGGAACCTCCTAGTTTGTGAATATTATTAAGTTTTAATGATTAATTTTGACTCTTCTATCAGACAGTTAAAAAGAAGGTATTCTTTAAATTGAAAGAAACAGGCCTCATAGCATAATTTGGGTGTCGAAAAGTAGGACAAAAACACTATATTCACCTCATAGTGCCAAAATAAAATAAATAATTAAGAACAATGTTTTATGTTATTGGGACTGAAGCAAAAATAAGAAAAAGTAATTTATAAAAGAAGAAAAAAAAAGAAAGGAGGAATGCTCAATTATTATCCACCCCCTACCCCCTTTTCAATTTATTTTCTCTTTAGTACAGTGTTTAATGTACTTCGTCATTTCATTACAAATCCAAATTTGGAAATAATGGTAGTGTTACAAAATAGTAATAATAATGATGTCAAAATATAATTTAGGTTAAAATAAAATATCTTCCACCTAAAAATAAACTATCTATTTTTTACTCGTTCGGGTTATATGAAAAAAATACACAAAAAAATCACTCTTTCAATTGTTTTTGGGTTTCTTTGATTCATATCGACTTGCACAAAAGTAGTCCAACATTGTTGTCTTCCTCTTTTGAATTTGCTTTGGTTTGTATAGTTTCTCAAAAGTAGAGCCAATTTTTTGCCCAGAACTTCTAGCATAGTTTGAGCTATTTGAAAACCTTTCCAATCATTAATTTTCAATGCACTATTAAACCTTTTATTCGCTTCTACCACTAATGACTTGTAAGATTGAACTTCTTCTTTAGCTTCTGATTCTTGCTTTTCTGACATGTTCTCTTTTTGTATTGCCGCTTTAGCTTCCTGGGATTTCTTTTCCAAAACTTTCCTATTTGCTTGAAACTCTGCACTTTGGTTTTTAATTTTCTATTTATCTTCTTCCTCTTGTTTCTTCCGTTCAGCCTCAATTCTCTTCTCTTTTTAGAGAGTAGCCAAGTATAAATTATGGGCCCCATGTCCTTTCTTGATGAAATTCTTCATGAATGATACTGTGTTGCACTGATAGTTGTAATGTTTAAGACCATCTTTGATAGACTGCACACCTCTTATGGATGCCTCAGAGAGCGAGATCTTGTTGTCAATAAGATAGTTTGACGTTTTTGAGAATCCTCACTCAACATCAGCATTTTCATGGGGTAACACAATCAAAGCTTTAACAAACCTTTTAATTTAGCCTATTCTAGTTGGAAATATTTCATTATAACACTACTTCCAAAAACAATTTTTACAATCACACACCCTGATATATTATGATGCGAAATTTTGTTTTTTTATCTTACCAGCAAAAAAGAAGATCCACACTTTACCATCTACAAGCCAAACAGTTTCTTTCTTCTGGAGGTCAAAAAGGACAAAAATGAGCCCTGGAGAAAGCTATGCCTGTACTTATTATCAGGTCATAGAACGCAGAGTGGATTGATAGATAAGGCCACTGCCGCACAGCTAATCTTTTATTGTCTAGAGCTTACTTATGTCCACCCAATGGATTTTGGGGGCCGCCTTTCACACACAAAAATTAACTTAATTTAGTGTTTAAATATTATGTTTGTAAAAACTAATATAACCGTGTGCATGGAAAGAATATAAAAGTTTCCTTCGATAACATTCGCCTCATTTTTATATTTCATCCTCATCATCATTTTTGCCCCAGCGTTCAGTTAAAGTATAATATCTTTTGAAGTTTTCAAGTATGATGCTCACATTTACAGAATGCCAAGTATTTGACATAATCACCAACATGAAATTCGTGCAATGAAAAAATATCAAAATGGGGCCAGCGCATGGGCTGATTGGCTCAGACAGGTAAGAATCAGAAGGAAATAAGAAGCCTTCAGAGAAGTGTACTTTTGAGGTTATCTGGAGCATACAAGACTGTTGCTACAGACGCTTTGTGTGTAGCCTTAGGTATCTGACCCTTGGACTTAAAGAGAGGTGAGGAGGAGAGCGGAATTGTATTGGATAAGGAAAGGGGATATGGAGAAAGTGGCTAGAACAAGGATAACAATGAGACTTTAGGTCAGGAAATATCTTGAATAGGAGTGTCAAGACGAGCGGGAGCGGAGAAAACTGAAGAATGCATGAGATATTTCCAAGCAGTTAATGGTTGGGAATGGAGTACCTGCAGCCCTCTCAAGGGTTGGTACATTTTATTATTGGACATGGTCCATATAAGGCCGCTATCTTCGCTAGATGGCTGACGGATACAGTAACTTGCAAATGTGGAAGGGAGGTGACGCCAAAGCATGTCGTGCTGGAGTGTATTGAGACGTTGGAAGATAGACTGAACTTACAGATACCGTCGCAAGCGAGCACGATTTATCACATACTGCGTGATGTGGACTGATGGCGTCTCCTGGATGCAATCGCAGATATGTCCAAATACGAAAAAGATAAGTACTTAACTGCAATGAAAAATATAGGACCAAATAGACTGGTCAACTTAAGACAAGGGTACAGGACGAAGAGCAACAGTAACATAACAGAAGACAGTGACTTTACAACAGATATGGATGACACATAACGGTACAGCACGACTAAGTCAATAGGTGTGACAAAGACAAAATGGATTATTGGCTGGATGGGTAGAATGTGGTGGGGATCTCCAGGCAAACCAGACCTTAGCTAAGGGAAGGGGTGCTCTCTGGATTCCAGTAGTTTGAACTACTGATGAGCTGGAGGGCGCCTTAATACCAGCTAGGGAATACAAGAGAACAACATCTTCAGATGGGAGAATCAACTCCTCATTCATAGGGTCCAGCCCACTTGACAAGTGTGTGATGCTGGGCTGGAGATGTCGAACGTCTGGTTTGTCCACCGATCAATCGGATTGCTGCTCTAAGTTCAGAAAATGAAAGACCCTGTAGCCAACTATGAGCCAACTATAAGAAGGACTTATACTTAAGTTAAGTTAGTATTAAGTATTTTTATAAATCTTTAGGTTAAGTTAGTTGTAAGTCTATAGGTGATGATATTGTGGGTTGTAAGTGGAGCGAAATCTCTGGTAGGGCACCTCCACAGGTGGCGGAGAGGGGGATGCCAGCAGGGCAGGGTACTGGGGGGTAATATACCTGGGACGGACCAACTAGTAGGATAGGTATAGGAAAGGTCAAATAGAACTTTTGGACTTAGGTGCTTATTATAAACTTATTATTGAATTTAAAATAATTATTTTCTCTTGCTACCATATATGAAGAGGGTGATTGGAGTGCTCTAGTTTAAATCACTACTTAAAAGTTAAAACAATAAAATGAAACTTTAGTTAGTCAAACTACTCTACAATAGTTGAATGGAATGCGTGTTACTGTGCAGATATACTAGCCCTTTCTAGATTCGTATCTGATCACAGGAACTAAAGTGCAGCGAGACATGTATTCTTTAGAGTAGTGGTTTTAAAACATTTTACTCTGTGACAACCTTTACAAGTTTAAATCCACGTGAGGAAGTCACACTCCCAACCCTACATCCCCCACTCTCCTTCCAGTGTAGCATGAATTGAATTAAAATATTCTGTTGGTTTAGTGTACTAATGTATATGCATATTTTAAATTTTTTTTAAGGAAATCAATAAAAATTAAAAATCATTCAAATTAAAACAGTTTTATTTAAATAAATTCAATATCTGACACAACACAAAATAATAATAGCTCTTAAACATTAGCATTTATGACACATTTTTATAATTCATATATTACCATTGACTTTGATTTTAAATTAATCACTTGTCTAATGTTTGGTGGTGTAACGTTTCTTAAGTAATGTTGATACTATGTGTGATTTATTTGCTTGTTTTTAAGTACAAAGTTTACCAAAACGAGGAGTAATATAAGAAAGAGAAACTCTCAGCCCTTTAGTGACATCTAGTCTCACTTGGTATCTACCCTTCATAGCCGCCATAGTTGAAAATACAGTTTCACACATGTAGATTGATTTCTTACAGTCAACATAAATGTATTTTTCTGGAACTTGGTTGGATCGAGTTAATAATAATTTAATGTCATAAAAATTTATTGCTCCACCCTTTAGCAACTATCGCGCTCGCACCTGGGGGTTGCAATCCAGACTTAGAGAACCGCTACTTTAGACCTTGGTAAACAGTAACACCAAAGAAGACTACATGTATTTAGAAACGATAGTATATACTATTTATCTAATTAAGACACATGCTACCCTCTAAAAACATCATCATAAATCATAGCAAATGTTTTTGGCTTAAAAGTCAGTTGGCTTAAAGTCATATGGCCTAAAATGGGCTTTGAATTAAAAAAAAGTTTATGTTAAGTTCGCCAAGAGTCATATGGCCTTAAAGTTATTAGACTTAAAGTCAGTTGACCTAAAAGTCATTTGGCCTAAAGTTTAGGCCAAATGACGGGTACTCAAGAAGAACATAGCAGTGCTTTTCACATGGCAAAGAAAGTTCTACAAGCCGGCCCCATTCTGGCTGTTAGGAAAGCAGATCAGATGTGCGAACAGTGCTAAGTACCTGGGACTTAGGCTGGACACCAAACTGACCTGGCAACTACATTGCACTAAGAGATCGAACAAGGCGAGGCAAAGATTGGGAATTCTAGGTCCATTGCTTAACAAGTGTTGCATCCTGTCCATAAGAAATGGTCTGCCACTGTACAAGCAGTTGCTCAGGTCGATCCTCGACTATTCATGTCCCACTTGGGGTCACCTGGCAGAAAACGTATGAGGATGATGCAGGTAATCCAGAGCAAGTGTCTGAGGATCATTGTGGACGTACCCTGGTACATTCGCAATGAGATTCTGCACCGGGATCTGGAGACGCCTACCATCAAGGACCACTTCTGGAAGCTGGTGCAGTCTTTCTATGACAGGCTTCCTGGTGCCACCAATCCTCTTATCCAGGGTCTTAGGAATTACGTGCTTGACCCTGGAGCATGCCACTAACATCCCAAAGCCCTCCTTGCATAAGCGAGAAGTGTAAAACGGTGGTTTGGGAGGCTCTCGCCCAGCTCGCCATTGATTAGTCTATCCGCACTTAACTATAAAAACCTTATTCGGTTTACCAATATAATCCCCCCCCCCACCCTATTAATATTAATAATAATATGTCTTTTATTTTGTTTCAGAAACTTGACGAAATGTGTTAAGAGTAATTTCGCGAAAATCACATGGTGTACCCAAATGGTCAGTATGCGTTAGAATTTTGCCCTCGTACTTAACTTCAGGGAGAATTAGAGCATGTTAATCTGCTTCTGCTTCTAAAGGTTTTGCCTGGTGACAGGGTCACTCAATCAAAGAGTCACTTGTAGGCCACTCAATGCATCAATTTGAATATAGTGAATCAATTGTTCTAGTTATTTTAGTACTTTCCCGGTACTTAATGTTTGTATATAAATAGCTGTCTCTGCAGCCTTGATTTGTTGATGAACCAAGTGAATGATGATGTGATCAAGTTAACTTTTAAAGGTTTTTGTTCTTATCTTCCTAAAAATGAACACATTTTTATTGAACATTAATAAGCATTGTAGGAGTGAAAATAAAGAGGATGCACCACAAACTAGTGGTGGGTGTGTAAAGCAAAGGAAATTTCTCAAATACAATGACAGTTATTTGGATTTTGGCTTTACATCAACAAATGTCAACGATGAAGAGAGACTGCAGTGTGTAATGAAGTTTTGACAACAGAGTGCATGCTTCCAAGTAAGCTAAAACAACATTTAGAAACCAATCAAAACATGGTTGGTAAACCTTGCGACTATTTCACCAGAAGGTTAAAAGAATTAAAACAAAAAGGTACTTTTCCTCAGCAGGTGTCAATACCAAGCAATGCTTTGCTAGCATCATACAAGGTTGCATAGAGAGTCTCAAAATGTAAAAAGACCCATATTATCACAGAACAACTAATTCTATCAGCTGCTGTGTATTTGGTCAAACATTATGATTGGGGAATCTGCGAGTAAACTGCTTTCAAAGGTGCCTTTGTCTAACAATACTATTAGTTGCAGAATCTAGCACATGGCGGAGGATCTCAATGATCAATTAATTAAAAAAATAAAAAGGAATTTAGGCTGCACATGGATGAGGCCACGGAAGGTAATAAGGATGCACATTTGATTTGCTATGTACAGTTCATAGATGGAAATGACATTGTTGAAGTCCTTTAAAAAAAAAGTATCACTGCACGTACAAAGACTCAAGACTTGTTCAAGATCCTGGGCACATTTAGAGTTGAAAATAATTTGGAGGGGAAAAAGTGCATTTGTGTGTGTGATGATAGTTGTTTTTCAATGTCTGGCCACTCTGGAGGATAGCAGGCGCTTATTCGAAGCAAGGCTCCGGATTTACTGTGGACCCAGTGAATCATTCACAGAGAGGTACTCGTATCAAAGCATCTGAGTCTTCCATTGAATCTTGTCTTAGAATGTGTGGCGAGTGTGGAAAGCTTTATAAAAACTCGACCAACAAAAGCAAGGTTTTTCAAAAAATTGTATGAGGACATGGGAGCCGAATACACTTCTTTGTTGTAAAACTGCCTCTTGCGATGGCTCTCTTGTGACAAAGTATTGTCCCGTACATTTGGATTAAGGCAGGAAATGTACATTTTTCTCTTAGAAGAAAAACATGAGTATGCCTAACATTTTGCAGAAACAATTTTTGTGTGTGTAAAACTAGCATTATTATGTGATATCTTTGAAAAGTTAAGTGTGTTTAATCTCTCCCTGTAGGGTGGTAACATGAACATTTTGAAAATGGTTGAGATTATTTCAGCTTAAAAAAAAAAAAAAATACAGCTTTGGAGAAGAAAAATGAATGATGACAGTGGAAAATAATGTTTCCCCATGTTATATCAGTTTGCAATTTCCAATGAAGTTGATTTCTTTAACAACATAAAATCTGTTTTTGAAGAGCACCTATCACAGCTGGTCAAATAGTTTGAAACATACTTTCAAGAAGATGATATCGATAAGTTTGCATGGAATCAAGACTCGTTATGGAACAAAGCTCCATATGAATTTACTTCTGTAGAAGAAGAAAATCTTATTGAGCTGTCTTGCGACAATACAATGAAGACCAAATTCGACAGCATGGAACAAAATTACCTTTGGATTACAGTAAAAAAATAATATCCACTGTTAAGTGGTAGAGCTCAGCAAATCTTAATTCCATTTGCGACATATGTGTGCAAAGCTGGGTTTTCGGCGGTCGCTGTGATAAAAAGCCAATATCGTTCATGACAACTCCAGTTTGATTCCAAGATTTGAGAAGATGTGCAGTGAACAAAAGGCTCACCCGTCCCACTAATTACGATTTATTTATTTATTCGTTGATTAGCTTGTTCAAAATATGTACCTATTTAATAATTTTTACATAGATGGTTTGTGAATTTTAAATATGTGCAAATGTCAGGTAATTATATGTTCTGGCTTTGGGCACAGTGAAAAAATCCTGATACATTAAGGGCGCCATGAACCAAAAAGATTTGGGAGCCAATGACTAAACAACATTTAACATTTTCAGAGCGACAGTCAGAGGCATGTGACTATATGCATGCCTCTATCTTTAGCCCATGTTTTAATGTGTGTTGCACTGTAAAACTCTTTTAATCCAACCATAAGCATATTTTTGCGATTGACCTTATATCGATGTTTTTGACCATAGCCTTTTCGTCGCACTCCTGGTATTGAGGCTGGTTATGAGTGTTAAGACCAAGATAATATTAGACCTAGGTTTGGTAACGTTTTCCTTGATCAAACCAAATAGTTTAGTATCAACCAAGGAGCAGAGAATTGTGCACCAATTTCAAAACATAACCCCTTTTGTTAGATGTAAATGAGTTTAACTTTCATGTCAACGGATTTTAACAAATGTAAATTAAATTGTACAGAAATTACTAGCTAGAAGTATATGACAGTAAGGAGCCTCTATTACTTTTTACATCCACAACTGTTTCCAGCCTGTGGCCTGGGTAGGTTTTTTTATTCAAGCCATATATTTTCTACTCCGGCTTGCTAGGCCTATTGTAGCTTCATATGCCTTATAATCTTACTTAAGACTACGACAGGAACAGCATCAAGTCCCTGGCTGCTAATTCATTATTGTGAAAGGGTAAACTCACATTTCACTAATGATATATTTTTCGGCCATGCCCGGGAACAAATCTGGGACACTTAGCTCACTAGAAAGACACATTACGGATTGAGCTAAGGTGTTGGATAGCCTTTATTACTCGTAAATGAAAAAAAATATATTGTTGCATTTAAAACTACTTATACCCTTTTTTTCTCCTTAATCTTTTTTAAACTAACATTGTGAATCTGGAAGTCAAGAAAGACGTCTACATTGGTTTTATTGACTGGCAAAAGGTGTTTGAGAGAGTGAAATGGAAGAAACTGATGGAAATACTCAAGAAGATCGATATCAATTTGAGGGACAGAAGGCTGATTGAGAACTTGTACCTGGGACAACAAGTGAAGGTGAGGCTGAATGATGGAGAGACCAACAGCGTAGAGATAGAAAAAGGAGTGAGACATTGATGCTGTTTGTCACCCAGTATGTTCAAATTGTATGGAGAACGGCTGGTCAGGGAAGTCCTAGAGGGGTGTGGCGATTTCAGGATAGGATGTGTCATCAACACAATAAAATATACAGATGATGTGGCACTGTTAGCCAGAAATAAAGAAGAATTCCAGGAAATGATGGACCAGCTAGTGGGGAGAGGGTGAAGATGTGGCATGGAGATCAACAATGAGAAGTCAAAAGTGATGATATAAAAATAAATGGAATGGAAATCTGCAGACTTTATACCTCCATTGTTTAAAAATGGAGATATTTACTCAAAACTCTTAATATGTTAATCAAAATAATATAACCTAATAAGCCCAAGCTATTTTCAACATTTTGTGACGTTGTCACAGACATAATGCAAACATGGACGATCTGGCTCACCTGATCTGGTCCCCTTTGACTGGGCTGGATCTCGACTTCATGAAACACGCACACTCAACTCCACTCAACATCACGCGGCTTACTGACCGCCCGTGGCTCGAGGCCCGATTAGAGCAAGACTCGGACAATTGAACGTCAAGATGCGCTAACCCGTATGCGCCGACGGTTGTGTTCGAGTGAAACAAGACTCATCCACCGGCGCGTGATTTGAAATTATCACGAGAATAATCGAGACTTCTGCCGAAGCAACGTACACCCCTCTCCCTTCGCCACAGTGTGATTCCCGCCGTTTGTGAACACGTGATTGACTTTGTACAGTATATAACGGCTGGACTGTGTAGTGATGTCACTCATTTCTCTGCACTCGATTAGGTGAGACACTTGTCTTAGATTTAGACGTAGATCGTTGTTCGACGTTTTCTAAATTATGTTTGGGTTAAATTGTTCAAAATTTAAGTTTCAACTTTAATCATGATTACTAATAGCTATATTTCTCTGAGACTGCAGGATTTGCCTGTCAGCCATTATGGTTTATGCGCTAGCTTTTTTCTTTGTACTTAACGTTGTGTCCGCCTCACGGACGGGTTGGAACTTTAGCATGGCGCCATCTTGGGGCGCTAATGGAACTTTAGCATGTCGCCATCTTGGGGCGCTAATTATTTCTGTTTAACGTGTAACTTATTTTAAAATAGTTGTTCTGCTTGCTAAAAGTTTAAGATTTGTTACGATTGTGAATTTTTTTAAATTGTTACTCAACTCGGGGGGCGCGAGCCCGTGCACCCAGCACATTGGTCATTATAATAATAATAATTAGATTGAACTAATTTGATTAGGATCTATTGTAACAGGTTAGGTTTAGGTAAATCATTTTCTCTGTCGCGCCTTACAATGGCAGTCTATTATAAAACTTCATACTTATGTCAATATAGTGTCGGCATCGCCAGGTCGTGTAGACCTATACATATTACTTGTATTTAACTTTCCTGCTAGGTTAGTCGCCTTCTGCGAGGGTCAATTTAATTATGACTACGTTGGTATTAATCATTCTGTTTTCTCTTAACGACTTGGGGTCTTGCCCCTTTATTTATTGTTTACTTCGGCCCTTATCGGCCAGTCACTCGACTTTCCTAGAGTGCCTCGCTCTTGTATGTCTGCTAGTTGTTTGTAGAATAAAATAAACTCTCTTGTAACTTACCTACCTTTTATTTATTGTAATTTGAACCTATCAAATCATATGAAGGGGGGGTTACAATTTAAATAGAGGTTACACATATTATGGTTATCACATTTCTATTCTATTCCTCATTTATAAATTTAGAGCAATAAAAAAGGTAAATATTGACTATTGAGTCTAAAATGATAGAGCTAGATCATTGTTGTACAAACATTTCCCCTAAGAGGTTAATGGGAAAAGGACAAACTTTTTGAGAGACTTATCCATATATTTACTCTATGGTATTAGAGAAGTATTGGATTAAAGCTTAGGTAGCATCTCTGTACAACTAAACATCACAAAATTGTATTAATTTATTTGACAATATCTCAGAAACTATTGGGTTTATTAAGATATGTTTCAAATAAACTTTTTTATTTCTAATAGTACAGTTGAGTCTCGGAACAACTCGACACTCGATAACTCAACATTCCGTGTAACTCGACACGCGCACGTGCACACAATTGTTGGAACTAGTCATCACAATCCAAGGTCATTCAACTGTATAACCTCTCATTTTGTTTGTGTAACTCAAATGGAACAGTTGTGTTTTCCAATTCAGTAAAGTGTTATTCAAATCAATACAATATTATATGTACAGCACTGTACTGTATTTCTGAATATTACACGTATGTTTATACACCATTATATTAACAAGTAATATATTGTACTGTACGTGTATTACTGTCATCATACTATTCAATACTACAGTACAGTACAGTACAACTGTGCCTATAATATTCGATACTGTATGTGTATTACTGTTACCATACTGTTCAATACAACAGTACAGTACAATTGTACCTATAATATTCAATAATGTACAGTGTTTCATCATTGTTTAGTAAACATACATCTTATATAAGTTCATTCGTAAAACTCGGCATTTCATCAACTCAACCCATCTCAGTCCACATTAAGATGAGTTTCCAAACTCTACTGTACTACAATTTTGCAATGATAGGTTATTTAGTATTTCAAATTGTTGTGGAGATCCGGAAATTTTCCCTTCTGTGAAGTACCATAAAATTCATTTTCATGGGAAAATGAAAATAGCCATTTTATTAATAATCCTAATCAACGCCTAGATAGGAATTTTAATCAAAATCGTTTAAGCTGATTTTGAGAAATTTGATTTTTTTCTCTTTTCACCTTTTATTAAACTACTCTTAATTTTAGGGTTAAGCAAAAAAAAAAAAAAAAAAAAAAAGAAGACGGTATTGAAAAAACAACTTCTTAGTGTTCGAAGAGTTCATTGAACATCAACATCGTGGGTTAGATTTTTTTTTTTCTGGTCTTAATACTTTACCTTCAGTGTTGAAAAAGCTATAATATATATGTGTGTGTGCATAACTTGAAAATGATTGGTTTTATAAAAATATGTTTCAAATAAAAGATTTTCATTATAAATAGATCTACATATTTGCAATAATAAATAAGTATTTCATATCTCAAATAGTTACAAAAATATGGTAAAAAATGAAAATTTATGCATCAGACCGGAACCCTAAGTCATTTTGCCAAAAAATTGAGAGTAGCCAGTTTGTTTGCAATATAAATTGGAAATGAAACTTAAATCAAAATTGTTAGAGCCGATTTTAATAAAAACGATTTTTTCTCTTTTTTCCCTTAATTAAACTACCATTAATTTTAGGGTTAGATATACAATTCCTCCAAGAGCCCTTTGGGTAACCCTAGATACCAAGTTTGAGCCAAATCAGTAAAATAAATTAGGCTCTACTCCGAGGTAAAGACAGACAGACAGACAGACAGACAAACGGTAATCCAAAAATGTACCTTCATAAAAATTTCAAGTTCGATTTTTTTGACAATGACAATACTTTCTCTACCTGTAAAGGTAGCAAGAGAGTAATAAAGAGATGCTGAAAATCAAAATTGAAAACCAGAAGTTGGAAAACGTAGAGAAGTTCAAGTAACTGGGAAGTGTGCTGACAAAGGATGCCTACTGCAATAAAGCAATTAAGTCGAGGATCGCCATGGCCAAGGAAGCTTTCAACAAGGAGAGGTTTCTGCTGACTAGCAAGTTGAGTTTGGAACTGAGGAAGAAATTGATGAACTGCTACATTTGCATACAGCACTGTATGGAGCAGAAACTTGGTCTCTTAGGAAAGTGGAAAAGAAATACTTGGGAGAGCTTTGAAATGTGGTGCTGGAGAAGACTTGAGAAGATCATGTGGACACATGAAGTCCTAAGAAGAGTAGGTGAGAAGAGATCCATTTTGGATGTGATTCTTCGGCGCAAAGCAAACTGGATTGAACACATCCTTAGGAAGAACTGTCTTCTGCACAACTTCATAT
>JBCFYV010002158.1:0-37454 GCA_039000515.1 Timema cristinae
AATCTAACCCTCATTTAAAACCCCTAGTTAAGTATGATATGGGAAACTTAAAAAGAAGGAATTTAGGGGGGTGATATAGACAAAAAGTTTCCCCACAGCCTTTATAGAAAGAGGCATTAAGTAGTGATATTGACAACAGTGGACAGCTGTTAAGAATATGTCATTTTGGATAGTAATAAAGACAACATTGAAAAAGCTGGGTTTGAGGTCGAAAGGGGATTAAAAGTAGTGATATTTAAATTATTCTAAAAAAACTGTGTGATGACGAGGAAAAATTTGTATTTAGATTTTTTACATTAGTAATTAATCTTTTAAAAAATAAGAAATTTTTTTTTTCCAAAACACGTTTTGTTGGCAAATTTTTGTTTAAAAAACGCATAAAAGCAAATAACCCAAAGTTTTTTTTTGTTAAGAATGAGGAAGGTTTAATTTTTGGGGTGAGTGTACAATGGGGTAAAATTTTTTAAAAAAAAAAAAAATTTGGTCGGGTAGAAAACTTCGATTTTTTCCCGTGATATATAAGAAACCCCTAAAAAAAATCAAAAATTGTTTTTTTCGATACAATTTAATTTTAAATTTTCCTTTACTTCAAGTAACAATTTTAAAAACAAAATTGGTAAAAAAAAAATTACAAAGACTTGTGTAAATAAGGGGGAAAAAAAAAAAAAAAAAAAAAAGGACCCCAAAATTGGGATTATTTTAAAAAAATTTTTATTATTTATATTATTATTATTAAAACCCCCTAAATGCACCAACATTTGCGAAATCCTTCAGATGCACTGGGGGGAGGTGGGTTTGAGCGTGCCCTTTGCACCACAGTGTTTTCTTTTCTGTGTTGCTATCTTTGCATTTGCCTTAACGGGGGGCCCGAGAGAGCGTCCGCAATTGTTAATTCTGTGCACCTCATTTGCATGGCAAGAGTGGTCTTACAAGGGTGAAAGGGCTTGGGGGGATTTTGTAGAAAAGCCTCTAGTAATTAATTTGGAAAGTGTTTTAAAATTTCACGTTAATTGCCCTTTAAAACTGATTTTCCCCGTAAAACATTCAAATATATAATTTATATTATGAAAAAAACTAAATTTTAAAGATAAAAAGTTACCATCACAAAATGTTGATTCTTTTAATATTCTTATAATTGGTGTACTTAATTAATGCGGTACCCTTTATTTTAGTAAGACTGATTCAAAGAAAATAAAAATTTTTAGTACTTTTAAGGGACACCTAAATGCCCCAACTTTTGCGGGGTAAAATGGGACCACGTTTGCTATCCATTAAATTTTCATTTTTGAATCGCTTGTAGCTGCAAGTTCCGGGTTCAAATCTCCCCACGGGAAAAAGGGGGGTTGCTGTTAGACCAATTTTATAGGAATAGCCTTGTTCGAACTATATCCTATAAATTTTAAGCCCCACATCAATGCACTCAACATTTCGAGAGTGAAAAAAAAAAATGTACCTTCGATGCATAGGGGGGGGTAGGTTTGAGCGACCCCGTTTAATCACCGTGCCTGTTTGTTCTGTGTTGCTATCATTTGCAGTTTGCTGAACGGAGCCCCGAATACGCGTCCGCCAACGTCGTTTTGGGGTTTGGGAGTCTGTGAGTTAAAAGGGGGACTTACGTCGCTTATGGCAAATTTTTATTAGCGCATGGCAGAGAAATTGGGATTAGGGTATTACAGGGCAGGCTCTTTGAAAGGGGGTATAAATAGAACCCCTCATTCATTTGTCATTTCAATTTGTGTTGACGCCGCCGAACATCAAAAATGTTTCGAGTCGCTAGAAAATTTTCAAAAATTGGAAATTTTTTTTTTCTTTTTAATTTAACTGGTTTTTTTTTGTTGCCTAATCGCTGGGGGAAATGGTGTTTTTTTTTGTTAGTTAAAGGGCCCCCCAATACTGCGAGGGTGTACAACCGGGGGGTTTCCGCCCCTTTTAAGCATTTGGGCAAGTTTGAGAAAATGGGACTGTGTGGCAGATCCCAATGCGTCTATGGCAATTTAATAGCTTACAAATTTTAGAGATTTTGCGGTTTTTTTTTCCCACCTTAAATGCTAATTAATTGTATTTTTTTAAAATTTGGACTATTGGGATCCTTTGGTTTGGTTGGGGAGGGGGTGTATTTAAACAGGGTCGAAGGAGGGGGAATTAGATGAGTTGGTTTAAGGGTTGAAAAAAACCCCAAAATCCTGAAGGGGAAATATGTGGGGGGGAAATCCTATGGGGGATTTGGCCCCCTTGAATGTTGTAAGTAAATTAAGTAGAAACCCTAGTTTAAAAAAGGGGGGTTTAAGTCTTCATTAAAAAGTTTTTTGTGTTGTGTTTTTAGGTCCGTTGAAAATTAGTTGAAAATGCAAGTACACTAATTGGCTGCGCGCGACAGCTTGCAAGTTAAACAGAAAAGCAAGCTACAAACATGCAAGTTACTTGCAAGGAAAAAAAAGTTGTCCCCTTCTAAACTTTACTAATGAAAGTAGAAAATTTCAATTTGGCGGAAAACTAAAGAAGGGGTTGACGGGGGACACTTATTTTGGAATGTTATAAAAAAATTAGTTTTTGGCAATTTTAAGCACCGGATTTTTAAAAGATAAAAGGGGAGGAATTCCCTAAGGATATTGTAAGTTATATCATTTTACTAAAATTTCCAAAATAAAATTTTAGGCCTCAAAATTTACAAATTTCCTTGTGGAGAATTATTTAATATGGGGAAACAAAGATACAAAAATTTTAACAAACAATTATTTCCTCCCATAACCGGCTGTGAATTTTTTTATAGATCGCAAAATATAATTTTGGAAAACGTGATTAGTTCCGGCACAAATATGCGTTATGGGCAAGAAAGGGTATAATCCCCGGTTTTTCACGCAAATCTTCGGAACGTTTTCCAATCTCCATTTTTGACATTTAATTAAAAGTTCAGCCCCACACTTTAAACATTTTGTAGTAATGTTTTGGAATTTGAGTAAATAAAAATATAAGATTACCCCGTATAGCAAACCAAATAGTCTATTTTTTAACCCAATCACAAATTAAAAATAATTATTTTTAAGGAATAATTTGGGCCTACTTTAACAAATTATTTTGTTATTAGTATACCAAAATTTTTAAAAAAAGGGTTTAAAAACCTGCGTTAGCCCTTTTTTTAAAAAAAAATGCACAACAAATTAATTTAGGCCAATTTTTAATTTAAAAAATATATTTTTTAGACCTACTAAATTTAACAAAATTTTTGTTATTAGTATACAACATTTAAAACGTGTTGAAAAAATTGGGTTAAAAACCTATTAAAAAAAAGCCCTACCGATTTGGTTTTTTGGGATTTTTTATCTTATTTGAGTTTAATTTTTTTTTAACATGTATGCAAAATAAGTTAACAAATCAAGTAAAAAATTTTAATAATTATTGGGATAAACTAAAAAATTTTTTAATGTTTAAGTAATAAAAATTTTTTTTTTTGACCCCCCCTAGCTCAAAAATTTTTCGTTTTTTTTAATTCGACATGGGGCCCCAATTTTTAAATTTAAAAATCTAACCGAGTTTTGGGAAAAAAAAAGAAGGGCTCAAAAAAATTTTCAAGAAAAAAAATGCTTACCGACGTGGTTGGCCTTTTTTTTTTTCGGAAATTTTTACAGGATATGTAACTTTAGAAAATTTAAAACAAAGCGCTACAAAACATTTAGCCGGGGCGACAGAGGGATGAGTTTCTTGAGGGTTTACCCCCGGGGATGTTGTTAGATAGTTTGTGGAGTAGGGGGGGTTTGACTATGCCCTTTATAAAGGCTTCAATGGGGGGTTTCTTGATGTTGCAAAACCCCCGGGATGTATTAAAAAGTTTGTCCCGGGTACTGCGTTTTTGCCAAACCCTCATTATGATGTTAAAAAAAAAAAACCGTAAATTTCTTATGGAAGATAATACCCCTAACTGATCAAATATATTTTTTCCCAGGTCGAAAATAAATCGCGGCCTTTGTGAATAAATCTTCACATTAATTATGATGTACATAGTTAAACAAATTCCCCTTTTAAAAGTATTTAAACAAAGCCTTTTTGAAAAATGACTTGTTTTAATTACAGAAAAAAAATTTCGCTTATGTTCCTTTGGGCAATAAATTATGTGAATTTATTTAATAAAAAAGAAATTAAAGAGATAGTTTGAGGTTCAAATCTTCCCGGGGGTAAAATGACTGTTTTTTTCACTCTCACTTCATAAAAATGCGACTCTGAAAAGTTTTGATAGAGCAATTATGCTTAAGAAAAATTTAAAAAAATTATATTAAACCGAAATATTAAAAAAATGAGTTTCAGTTAATACTACCAAGGGGTTTTTTTTTCACATTCCCCCCACCAAATCTGCCTCTGGGGGTTTTGACTAAAGCATTTGTTTGTGACAATTCTTACTTTGACAGTATTAAGAAAAAATGGAGGCCGGGAAAAGGGGGGACGAACACAACACCCCCAAACCGCCAGCTATGGGGCCATCCACCCAACGCCGCCGCACCGTCCCACGCCGGGGAGACGGGTTCGAGCCCGGTCCCCTCGGCGTTAATCTTCACCCCTGCCTCTAGAGGGAGGGGGGGTCGAGACCTGGCAGGGGGAAGAGGGGGCCCATCGACCAGAATACAGGACCTTCATCAGGGCCCAAAAGGGGAAATTAGTGCCAGGTGAATCAGTAGGTGGGCATTGAAAAAGGGTCCCCTTCTACTTTCAAAGGATTAAACAATTGGGGCTTTTTCTTTTATACGGTAAGAAATTACCGTACATTCGGGTGCACCAGCAAGGATCGGACGCAAAAAAGCTGCTTAAGAACAATTACTAATTTGCCCATCGGGGGCAGGACCAGGCGTTAGCCCCGAGCCCACTAGGCTTATTTTTGAGTAGCACTGACTCCACGTTAAGCCCTGGTTTTTCCATTTAACGAGCAGACCAGCTAGACGCAAGCATGCTTGAAACGAAAGTCGCGTGCGCGAGTAATAGTTTTTTTTTTGAGTACTGCACCTTTGTACTTAAACCCCCAAAAGGAGCCCGCGGGGGGGGAAATCTAAATTTAAACCTCCCCGTTAGCACATAACCGCAAAAACAAAGGATCTTTTAGATTCAAAATGGCGACAGTATTTCCCTTCCCCGGGCATTGGTTTCACCAAAGCAATTGACAATAAAAGAGAGCCAATGTATGGATGAACCCTTTGAAAATCAAATGGGGTGTAAATTCAAAACTCGAAGCAGAAGAACTTGCCTGATGCCCTGGAATTTTTAAAGGGGTGGCTCCCCGAGCTAAAATAATTTCAAAAAAACCCTTTTCCAATAAAAAATCACCGTTTTTCCCAGGAACGTCGGGGGAGACAGGTTTTGTATGAGGGGCCTATCCCTCCAACTTTCCCCTTTAAGGGGCACCTTGATTTGTATTTTCACGACGTAAAAAACCATTTTGCGTATAACATCCTTGACACCGCTTTAATGCTCGTCTTTTTGCCGCGAGTGCGTGTACCTTTTCAACACAAGAACGAGCACAAATTTTGAATCCACTGCAAAAAGTCCACGCAAAGGGGTTTTTTAGGGGGAGGCCGATCGGGGTGGTCTGTAAACTGCGGGGGGGTTCACAATGGGGGGGACGGCTTTGAAACCAAAACGTCCCGGGTTTTTTCGCCCCCAAGTGGGTTGTGATTTCAAAAAGGTTTGCGAGGTATGGGGGCAATTTTTGTTGGAAAAACAAATTATTAACATGGGGGGTGTTTAAACTTTTTTTAGAATGCGAGCCCCACGCCCTTTGGTCTTTTGTTTATAAAAGCCCCGTCAAAGCCGCCCGGGAAAAAGGGTATTCATGTTTGTTTTCATGACTTTAATCAGACAAAAACTCTTTTTAAAGGGGTGCGGCCAGCCGATTAAAAACCAAACCAAGGTCGTGCAAATTTTTTAAAGGCTTTTGTTCAAAAATAGATGCAAATGACCATCAGAAACCGATTTGGGGGGCATAGGACTCGAAATTAAGGGTAACCCAAGGCCCAAATTTTTTTAAATTTTATGGAACAAATTAAAGCTTCAAAATTTTAAGGGAATCACCCTCCTGCCATAACGCTAAATCCTATGATGGTAATTTTATTTTAAATACATGATGGGGGAAAAAAAAAAAGACTCCAGAACTTATAATAACGGTGGGAAAACATTCCATGCTTTACGGCCCGCCCACTTTTTTAACTCATGAACTTTCTCCCGATGTCGCTTCCAAATTGTCCAAAATTTTTCGGCTGGACATTTTTCCCCCAAGGACATTTCCCCCATTTTTTCAATAAAAAAAAAACCGGGGGGGTTATGGGGGCCCTTTCCCCCAAAGGGAGGGACACGGGGGGTGAGATGTCATTTAGGAAAGGAGACTTTGGAAGGGGTATGACGCTTTTGGCAAAGATAACTATGTCTTTTTTTAAAAACGCGGTTTGGAACTGTATTGTTGAAAATTAGAATCCTAGGGGGGCCTGCCTAATTTTAAGAGATGCTCAGGAAAAAAAGGGGGGACCCCTTTCAGAGGGGCTGTACATGCTGGAGCGGCCTTTTGGGTTTACCGCCGAGTCATTTTAAAGGGAAATACTACGGTATTTCCCCCTAACGGTGCACGGTGGAAAAAAACCAACATCGCACGTCGCTTTTACAAGGGCTCTGTGGGGGCCCATCAAGCGGTTCTTATCTTCATGGGGTAAGGGCCGTAGAAATGTGTTGGGCACGTTAGACGGTTTGTTAAAGCTGGAATACCACCCCCGTCTTCCAGTTTTGGGCTGTTAGGGACGGTGCCCCTTTTTTACCCTAAGGACCCCCCCCCCGCAAAATACCCCCACAACCCAGGGAGCGCTTTTATGAACGACCTGGTTGTTTTTGGGAAAAGTTTGGAAGCCGGAAACACGGCCGAGAGATTGGGAGTGCATTTTTAAGGGGAAAAAACGCACAGAAAAGGGAATTGCAGCTTTTGTACTCCGGCACGGGGTGAAACCAAGTAACCTCTCAGTCCCAGGGATCATTCTTTGGGGGGCGTAAAAATTTATCAAGCTCCCACGAAAAAACCCTTTTTTGGGGGGAAAAAACAAGTACTTGATGTGTGTTCATTGTATCCAACGTTTGCAATACAAAAATCCCCAGTGGGCCACCCCAAAATTCACTGGAACCAAATTTTGTCCGTCTTTTAAAAAAGTAAGGCATAGCCAAAGTTACGTGCGCCTCCGCGGATTTTCCTGCCAGTATTCCTCCGGATGCACGACAACTAAGTTTTCACTTGTGAGGAAATCGGAGAGGAAAAAACCAAAGGGCCCCGGTGTCAGCCAACGCCCAAAAAAAAGATCGAGGGTGACAGGGTCGGGGTGATTACGAGACCCGGGAAACCCGTTGGGAAAGGCTCACCTTTTAAGCAGGCACGAATGGGGGAGTACAATGTACTGTTTATACCGTCAAACTTTGGGGGTGTTTTTTCAGGGTACTTGAATTTTTTTTGAAAAATTAAAACAAAAACCAGAGAGGCAATTTTTGGTCCCAAAAGAGGAAAAGTTGCTTACATTCAAATTATGGGGAAAAGGGAAGGGGGTAAAACTGTTTTTTGGTTTGTTTTTTAAACCCGGTCTCCGCCCTGGAAAATTTTTTTAAAATCCCTAGGGGGAAAGTTTGGGCAAAGCCCCCGATTACCACACTACCGTTGTCAACGGTTATCAGGGCTTCCACAATTCCCTGACGGATTACATCACCGGGACAGCGGATTGAGAAAAATGATGAGGTTATTTTCCCCAAATTACAAGGATCGCGTGACGCGTTGCCCAAACCCTAACACGAGGTGCGGTGGCGTGCTACACGACTGTTTTGGCGGTTGCCTTATACAGCATCCTTAACAATTGGGGGGACCGCGTTTTATATCATATCAATGCGTTCTATTCCCCGAACGCCCCGGGGGCGATTGGGCCCACCCCCGGAGATTTTTTTGGTGACCTCCCCGAAAATTTTCGGGATTACGCCGGGAACTACTTTTACCCCTTGTAGGCGCCCCAAAAATTTACGCTTCCCGGGTTTGTGTTGGCGGCATCCTGCCAAAAAAAAAAACGGGGAAAGGGTTGGGGGATACCATAAACTAGGGAAACCCGGGAACGTGTAATTTTGAATTTTTGAAAGGGGATGGTCACCGACGGGGCTGCGGAAAATACATACAGTATCCCCAAAAATTGTAAGAAAAGGTTTTTCGACTGTATGTACCTTTTTTCGCAACAAAAGTCTACCGCCCGTTACACCAAACCCGGATAACAATTTTTAAATACTTGCCTTTTGGGGTACAGATCTTGTAAACGCCTCCCAACGAATAAAAGGGATCATTTAGGGGGCTAAATAATCATTTTTTTTTTGCTTTCACTCGGGCAGACCACGACTACCATTTTTAAAGTTTTGAGTTTTTTTTTTCAATTTTTTCTGCATAAACAAGCATATTTTTTATATTTTTTTTATGCCCCGGGGTTTACTTTTTTTATATTTTTTTTTTTCCCGTACAGCCCTCTCCTACCTGATTTTTTTTTAAATTTATTCTTGTTATATTTTTTTCTACCAAATGTTTGTATAATATATTTTTTTTAAATCTAATACTTGTTTGTATATTTTTTTTTTTTCTGAAAAACTGAGTATATTTTTTATTTTAAATCTAATACATTGTCTGTATATATTTTTTTTTCATCAAAATATGATAGTTTGATTGTAATTTTTTTTTTTTAAATCTTTTTCAAATATATATTTATTTTCTTTTAGTACCGATCCACTATTCCCCCAAAATTTTGTAAAATTACAGAAATATTTTTTCACGGGTTTTAAACAAAACCAGTATTTTTATAAAAATTTTATTATTGTAAATATTCACAGTATTTTTTAACTGGTATATTTTTTTTTCCTTTTTTGAAAATAAATATTGTAAAATTGTTTTTTTTGGTTTTAACGCACACCCGCACCTCCCACCTACCATAAAACAAGCTTTTTCTTTAAGCTCAGTCTCAAACATTATGGACAATTTGAAACATCCATTTTGGGGCCATCAAAACGGCCCGTCCCTTGGAAATCACATTTTGTAGCAACTTTACCCGCCATTGGACACAATGTTGACTTTAAAATTTTGATAAAATCACATGGATTATTTTTATGGCAACCGGGATGAACAAGAGGGGACTTTCCCCACGTCATATTCTGTAATTTGCCGGAAAAAATGGAGATGCCCTGTAAACTTCCCCACTGTTACCCCTGGACGACCTATGGGGAACCCAAACGGGGGGGTCGTCGATCTTTTAAACCAAAGGAGCCCCCATAAAAAATATTAGCGTCAGTACCTTACTCAAAAAATATTCCATCGGGGAAAGGGCCAAAGAGATTTTTTCCTTAAACGCACTTTTATATCGTTTTTTTTAAAAAATAAGGGAAAAAGTCAGATTCAACACTTGACGACAAGTCTGTCCTAAAATCCCCGTGTTTTAAAAAGGGGCTTACACGATGCAAATACGCCTCAGGCTATATATTGCAGATTTAAAAAGGACACCAGAATGGTTCGGGATATAGAACCCGAAAATGTGGGCTGCTGCTTGTATCTCCGCGCAAAAGCTATAAAAAAAAAGACACTTCCCGCTTCAAATCATTCAAACCCAGAGCCCCAAAAAGTGCGAAGCAGGCACCTTTTTCTACGTGCGATGTATCGCAGAACCCCGCAACTCCCGCCGATCAAAACGGCCGACAAGAAACGGTTGACTCTTTTTGCGAGTGTGCCAACCCACTTTAAAAGGAGGGGGTACCGCTGAAAAAGCCAGAAGACAAATTTTACTGCTCACAAAAGCAGGTGTTGCGAAGCTGGTCAAACGAGGAGAGTCGGGAAGAAAAAAAAGACGAAAAACTCGTTAAAAAGGGAGGACTTTTTTGCCTTTACTTTTTAGCCCCTTTAATCGCGGTCCTCTTTCCCTTATTCAACAATAAATAAGGGAAAAAACGAAAAAATGTTTTGGGGTGCCCCCCGGAAACTTACACCCGTTACGACAACACCACCAACAAACGGCTTCGCAACAAATCTAGTGTTCTCTGAGTTTGAAAAGAATGGAAAAAATCCTGCTTCAAAATTTGAAAAGTCTAAATGGACTTTATACCAACAAAGGGGGCTACAGGCTATCTACACTTTAGTCAAACCCCCGCCATCTGAACCGCCACCCTACCCCCCCTAAAGTGTCTTATTTTCCCATCCCATCGTACTTAATACTGTACCAGCACAGCACGTAAAAAGCTGAACTTTTACAAACATATTAAGTCCCGGGGGGCATCTTTTTGGGTCAAACGGGAAGTGAGTATTTCAGATACCCTTTCGTGGACCAATATTGGGGATTTAGTAAACGATCTGGTCGAGCAAGAAGACACAGCAACCGTCAGGGGGGCGAATTTCCCGGGGCCTGCAAAATAAAAACTTCCAAAAATTTTTGGAACCCAAACGTTTGGCCCCCAATTAAGATCCGACCCCTACCCAACCACTTTCACCGTCCAACCCCCAAAAGGGAAAAAGAAATAAAGAGAGGGAACGAAAACCGTGCTGCCGTTCAAGTTTAAAAAGGAACGTCTAGCCGACATCTACTACACCCTCTACCCTTTTCCGGGTTTTTGCAGGGGGGGCTCGCTCTAAAGCGCCCCCAAAAAAAAGATCCAGAAAAATTCGGAATGGCTTCGTGCCAGGACCTTATACCTTACACAAATTGAAAAAAAAAATTTCCACGCAACAAATTTGGTGTCAAAAAATTGACGATCTTGAAAACCGACCCAAACATTAAAGTTCAAAAAAACAACGGGGTTTGCATGTCTTGCTCCCCGTCTCGAAGGTTTTAAAGGCTTGGGGGACGCTTCACCAAGACGGGGAGCCGTAGAAAAACGCCCTTTCGGGCATTTTTAAGCAAAGGGGTCGAAACCTCTAGAATACAGAGGGACAAGGGGCAGATTTTCACGGCACGGTAGTGGGGGAAATTTCTCAAGCAAGAAGGCGTGCATTATACACCATCATAACAGACGTGAAGGCAAGCATCTTTGGAAGGGTTTCAATAGAACCTGAAGGACGCAGTGGCGCTACTTCCCGAAATAACACGTATCGGTATGTGAACTCCCCCAAGCCCTATCACGCTTAAAAAGGGTCCAACATTCCGATCAAATGGACCGCCGCCGTTTCAGAACAAACGTGCTTCAAGTCAGAGATTATCTGTACGGCAAAAGGGTCCAACTCGAACCTAAAATAAAAGTCGGTGACAGGGTGCGTATTACAAATCCAAAATCTTTTTTAAAAGGGTACGAAAGAAATTTGGGAGCGAAGAGATTTTAAAATCAGTAGTTCTTGTTTGCGAAACCTGTCCTCTACAGACTCACCTATTGGAGGCGAAAAATGGGGGGGGGACTTTTTTATGAACCGAATGCAACGCGAGCTCCCTAAACATTTAAAGTTGTTAAAAACAGTTCAAGGTAAACCCAGAAAGAAATTTACGTGCGGGAAAAGGGTTACCCCGTAAATTTTTAAAAACCCTTTTGTCCCGCCAGTTACTCACGCCCTCCCATGAAGGACCAATTTTACATCACTTTGCCGGCGACAGCTTTTTGGGATTTTTCCCGAAAAATACCCTCACGAATTTCCCCACGCAACTTCCTTACCGTTTTACACCGAAGGGCGGGGGGAATCGCCGGCTAAAATTCAATATCCCTGTTATTTCACCACTGTACCCAGGGCCCCAAATATTAAAAGGTACAACTGGGTGGACGCTAACGGGGTGGAAAAATATCAAGGATCATACCTTTTGCGGAAACTACAGCACATCCACGAATTGATAAAAGCTTTAAACGAAGTAGGGGCTTTTAAAGGGACCCCGGATTTGATTAAGTACAAAAAACCCCAAAAAAAAAGTGGAATTATCTCTTTTTCCCAAAAATATACACTTTGACTCATAAATCAACTAAGAAAGCTCTTTCGATCCTAAATAATCATAAAAGTCCAAAGTCCCGTACGCTCCAACATTCACTGGGCCCTGCCCCGCAAAAAAAACCTACACGGATATCGTCGAGCCTCCCCGGGGGTACATTGTGGCACCGCTGTTACGTATCCGGCATAAACAACGTAAACTATCTTTAGGCATACATAAAACAGTTGCTACGACCCTTTTTGCCTACATGGGGGGTGCTGAGAAGGAAATTAAAGCTTGGAAATAAATATAAAACCGACACGGGTGAACCTTACCATTCTTTTGGAAAAGGGGGTTTGCGTGAAATTTCATTTTGACGCCCCCAAACATAAGTCCCCCAAAAAACACATAAACAGGCGGGAACAAAAATCTTCATTCCCTTTCCCTATCAAAAAGGGCATGGGGAAGGAAGTTTTTTCAGTGGTCTTTTCAAAAGGTCGTACCGTTGCTGAGAAGGGGCGCTAAAGCCATCGAAAACGGGGCGCTTCAAGGGTATCGACGGCTCTCCACGTTGCCAATCAAGGGCCCTTTCAAGGGGCCCCTACGGCAACGTGCCCCGGCAGGCGGGAAAAAATTGAAACGAAAAGCGAACAGGTCAACACGCGATACCGGCTCAGGCTTTAAAGGGGTCGTAAGAAGCAACGACGTCATTCTAAGGTCTTTCCCCACAAAAAATCAAGAAAGAAGCTAAAGATTTTTTCATTAAAAAATGTCTTTCTACCCCCCATCCCCGCGGTGTCCAGCAGGAACCATCCTTTTCCCTGCCACCCACCAAACCCGTTTGAAAGGGGCAAAGGGTCCTACAAACCTGTCTCTTCCCTCACCCTGATTCACCCATCAATTTTCCGTTACCGGCAAGGGGTTTTATTGATCTTTCCGACTATGCTCTATTCCCTGGGCCACAGAAAACCCCAGGGGGCCTTTCCAGAGGTGGGGTCAATCCCTCCCGTCAACAATTGGGGCATTTTCCTTTTCACGCGTGGAAAGGTTTTTAAACCAAAAACTAGTACAACCCCCACAACACGTAGCCTATAAACGTAATTGAACCTGCTCAATTACAACAGCGAACCAAAAAACCATTTGGGGCTTGCGGTCTTTTCGCAGAAAACCCCCCGGGAAACCCTTTTAGGAGCAACCCAAACAACAGGGTTTGAGCCTCGCATTCTCACCACAAAAAGTAAAACTTGGGCTTTTGGGGGCTAACGGGACGTGTTTAACCAAGAGAAATATCTTTTGAAAGGGGGCCGAAAATCCGGTCCGTTGGCCGTTCCAGAGGGGGTTTGTCTTATGGCGGGCCCCAAACTCCCTTTTAAGGTTCACATCGGAACCCGGGCCTCTATGAGGGGTTCAAAAATAGCACCTTCTTACTGTTGGCACACCAAAACATTAAATGCCATCCCACAAAATATCCCTCACCCTTTGGGGAAATAAAAACCTCACTATTCACGGGGGTGCAAGGGGAAAACGCTGAAAAGTATTCACCCCCATTTCCAAACGTGCAAACGGGATTTGTTCAAAGCAGCGTTCAACGGAGACGCCCCCAAGAACCCTTTAAAATTTCAAACCTACGGCAAAAACCATTTCTCGCTGTACGTTACGGGGAACAAGTACCGTCGAAACCTCAGCCCGATTTTTCAAAGGACACAGTCATGTCCTACCACACCTGTTTTCTGGGAAAGGGATCCATTTCTTTAACGGGGAGCGACATCCAAAGAAAGCCCTTTCCCCCAAGGGGTATTATTCCCTGGTTTTTGAACTCACGCCTAAACTTCCGCCCCCAAGACATCACATTTGGGAAATTTGACGAGACACGGTTCTCTGAGCATCGAATGAGCTTACCCACTCTCCGAAACCGTCAAGTATCGTGTCGGGAGTTTTCCCCAAAAACCCTCACCATTGACAAGGCAGAAACTTGTGACCGATTAGGAAACAAAAAACGGCTTTTCCGCCCCCTTTCCCCCTTCATTTTTTGGTTTTGGAGTCTTGTGGATTTAAAAGCTTCACACGACAACAACGATTTTTTTTGCAAGGAAAAAAGTGTTTTTTTCTGTATGCGGCAATTTCTTCAACACGGGGTTTTTAAAAACCCCCATCCCCATCGAAGAACTTTCCCCGATGCCCGAAAAAAGCCGACATATAGTCAACAATCGCAACGGGACACCTGGGATTTCGGGATGTTTGGGTTACAGCCTGCCGAATCCCCATTCCCCTGCCACAGGCGTGCGAAACCGTCTACGTCAAGGGGTAGAAAAGAAAAAAGTTTCAGTTTTAAAACACGTCTACACCCTCGTAATCTTACGACAGAGGGTTTTCGTCACTGAAAACACTTTTAAATTGGTCGCACCTGTGCATGGGCCCTAGTTTTGAAGGAATTTCTGCTCGCCCTATTCTGTGGATTTCGAGACTGGGTATTAAAATGGACACCAACCATAAGACTGCGCTAAAAAAAAGTCCGGGTTCCCTTCTTCGTCGGGTTTTCCCGGATCAACTACCCCAAGAATACTGACCCGCCGCTCTAGTTTAAACCCGATCCCCAACCAAACCTGGTCGGATTGGGGCGCCATCTTTTTCGACAAGAACGGCTGGGGGAATACTTTGACTTTTTGGTTTTCACCGGTTTAAATCCACGGATTTATACGCAAAAAACTTTTCGCCGTCCATTAACACAAATTCAAAAACATCGCATCGCTTTGCGGGCCTTTCTGTCCATTACCCCCAACCGCGCCCAAACATTCCGCTGAAAACTTTCCAAAACCAAATTTTCGCCCACCAATCATACACCAAAACCTAAGGGGGTGGGGTAATTCAAAATTTTTCAAACTGTAGGGGATTTGCCCCTTTAAAGGGGTTCCAGACGGGGTCCCTTAAAAGGGGCCCCGGGGGGTGTCCCGGGCCCTAACCCCTGGCATCATGGAAGGGCAAGAAGTTTGTTAGCAAAAACAAACCCGAAAACCACTCCCGTCACCATATTTTAACACATTTTTCCGGGATGGAGTGCGCCAAGCGAGTCACGTCGCAGGTGTCAAAAAAACTTTACCCCATGTCCAACAAAAAATGGGAGGGAACTGCGCCGTGTTTAACCTACGAATGGCAAAACGAGCACCTACAAGTTGGTCATATCAAAGTTTTTTTCCCCCAACACGCAACCTCCCCGAAGATTTTCTGCTTCACGAAATCTCCTGGAGTATGTGCGGTGACCGTAGGTCGCACCGAGAACAAACCCCGGAATCAAAACGGGGGCGTATTGCACCTACGGCCGGGCTTTGAGGTGTGGACCCCATCGACTCCCGCGACCGGCGGACATGTGGTCGACACCCTCGCGCCTATTCAACAATTTGGATCGCCATGCGGGGATGTATGCACACCTAACAAATCGACGGGTGTCATCGACCCAGAACAACCCAGGTGGAAACGACAAAAAAAAACCTGGGTCTTATCAGTGCTATATATACACGTCAGTCATCGTTTGGACAATTTCAGTTTTTATTGTAACAAAAAAAATTTTACTAAAGCATCAAGAGACAGTAGAAAAAATATAACGAATATATCTCATTCCTTAAAAATGTAAATTTTTGATTTTTAATAAATAAATTTTTTTTTAACCATTTGAACGATCCCAACTTTCCTTGTCTCCCGAAAAACCCATCCCGGTCAATATCTAATCTTGTCTCAACATGTCTTGTTGCCGCCAAACCGGGGCCAGGGGAAACCCACTGCCGGGCCCAAAGACCTCAATATCATTTTTTTCCAACTCGCTTGTCTCCGATACCCGGCGCGGAAAACCCCTGCCCGGGGCAAAATCTTTTTTTTCCCAATTGCTTTTCTGCCCGCCGCCCGGCGCCGGGTTGCGACAAAAAACCCATATTACGTCATAGGGGAAAAAACCCCAAAATTTTCCGGGGGCGAAAACGCAGCAGAGGAACATTTCCAGATTCGACAGACGCTACCAAACAAACAAATTTTTTAGACTTGTGGGGGGGTAGTGCCCCCTTTTTTGGGATTGCGAGGCCCCTGATTGTCATAAAAGAGATTCTAAGTTGCGACATAACCGCAAAATTCGTCATAGGAAAAACCCGGTTTCGGGTCACGACTATTTTTGTCCCAACTTTCTGCCCGCCAACCTGTCGCAAGGTGTCGGTGTTCATTCTAGGCCAGGCACCGTAGCGCAACTTCGTGCCTACCCCCCAGCCGCAACGCAAGGGAATTTTATCCCATAAATAAACTACAACGCCCTAAAAAAAATCCGACACCTCTATCCTACCAATTAATTAATTTAACAACCAACATGTCCCCGTATGGGCCGAAAAAATAAAAAAAACCCAACGCCCCCACCAAAAAATTTAAAAATAATCAATTATCGATAATTAAAATTAATCGGGTTTTTTAGGGGGGGGGAAACCAACAGCCAAACAGAGGAAAAAGGGGCACGGAAGGAGGGTGGGGGGGAAAGGGGATCACCAATCACAGAGCGGAGGGGTGGGCCGTGACCCAAAACCCACCAATCCCAGCCTGTTTTAATCGGGCCCTCCCAAAACTTACATATTGGGAAAGGGGTTTTATAAATTTTTATTTTTATAACGTATAAACTTTTTTGTGGGCTACAGCAATAAATGGTAAGCTACCAAAGATAAAAAAAAAATAATAATATTTGAATTTAATAAGAATTTTACTTTTTAAAGATGAAATATATAATATGTTATTTTATCAAAGGATGGGAATTTTTAATTAATATTAGGGAAAAAATCTACGGGATTAATCTTCTTGATTGTGGTTCGAATAGGGTAGACTTGTTTGGGAAAGAGTATTTCTTCTTTTTTTTAATGGGGGGGTAATTTTCTAATTGTTTATAATCAAATCAAATGGTCGGCCATTAAAAATTCGAAATTATTAAAATTTCTTAATTTAGACATCTTTTTTTATTATTATTTTTTTATAAAATTAAAAATGTATAAAAAAAAGTTGTAAAAAAATACGGCAAACTCTATGAATATGTCATACGGCCACCGGTTGCGGCCTTATCTCGAGGAAAGTGTTAGTAAGTCTAGCTTTTTCCCTTTAAAAAAAAAATAATGGCTGAGTGATTGGGGTAAGGGGCTGCTTTAATCTTTGTTTTTTTCTTAATATATATGAATTGTGTAAAATGACTATTATAAAGGGGGCGACATTAGGAGACAATTTACGCAAAAAAACTCCAAAAAACCCCGTCTGGATTTTGAGCATAAAAAGGCCCATCAGCAAATCAAGTTAAACGATCTTAACGTCTATTTTTGTTGACCATCGATAATGCTGCATAATAAAACACTCTGTATTAAGGGTTTTGATTAAATAAAAAATTTTAGACAATTATAAGTTGAGAGAAGATATTGAGTTAAAAAGTAATGTTATTTTTTTTTTTAATTTGAATTTTATACAAATTAAAGGGTTACTGTCAAAATATATTTTTCACTTAAATTACGTACTTTGGGAAACTATACTATAAAATTTTTATTTTTAAAAAATATTATATGACGTTATTTTTTAGATTAATAATTAACATTTGGGGTTTTCAAAAAATTTAAACAAAAAATTACTTACAATCGCCCCAAAAATGTACGTTCGTTTTCCATGGAAATGACTTAACATAAAAATCTTGGTTTTATTCTTGACAAATGTAGAAGATTTTTTTTGCATTAAAACGTTTAAAACATTCAATAGAGCCACCAAAAAATTTTTTTTCTTTCTTCTGGGCTTTTAAATTTCCAGGGGTTCAAGAACGCTAGAGCTGTCGAACTAAGTTTGGACCCCAAATATGTTGGTTAGGAAACTAGAAGGGGGACAGTTGCTTTCTTTAAATGTAATTACATGCGATTTGGTTCAAACTCGAGAAACCATTATTTAATATCAAAAGCCAAAGTGAACAATTTTAATTTTGTAACTGCCGATTAAGGGATCACAGGGCAATTAAAATTTAAAAAAAGTTTAAAAATTACATCCAGGAATCGAGGGTTTGACCTTTTTTCTTTGTACCAACAATACCATTTAATAATGGGATGGTCTCTTATTCAGGTCATTTTTACTGATAATTTTTTAATACAAATCCGTTTGTTGGCGTGGATATTTAATTATAATTTCACATTAAAATTTAAATCTTGTATTACATACTTAGTAACAACATCCTTCCTAATATCGAAGACATTATAGATCGTTCGCAATTTTTGGGCGCTCAATGTAGCCCCGGTTTCCCCACGTCCCTCACAACTCAACATTCAACTATGAATGAAGAATACCAAACATGGGTGATTCCATATAGCTTATTATGGGGCATCGGGGCCCCCAACCAAAAAGTCCGAGCTCAATTCCCGATTCATCTTTTTAAATAATTTAAATAGATATAAGTATTTAAAAGTTATTAAATATTATTGAAAAACAGTATTACAAAATTTCAAAAATTTACCGTAAATATCTTATGTCATACCATTTATATCGGAATATTTAATCTTTTCAGTACAAATGACTGGCTGCTGCTAACAACTCATTGGGAGACGCTTAAACCCCTTGGGGGTTAAAGCCCGGTATCAGCTACTTTAAGGGGCCTCCACCCCCCCAAGGATACATCCAACTGGGGAAACCCAAACCCTACACACCCTTTTTCTTTAAGAGGGGTTTAGCCCTGGTGTTGATTTTAATAATGTTAGTTATATAGTATTTTTAATTTGATTAAATTAATTTCTTCCCCAAATTTTTTGTCCCCCTTCTAACCACATAACCAAAACATTTTAAAATCCAAATGAGTTATTGTTCCCCACCAACTAAATATGTTTTACTATTTAAACCCCCCAATTAATTTTACAATGAAATTAAATTACTGTGCCTACATAATATTTTTAAAATAAAATTTCAATGTTGAATATTTTATAAAACACATCTTAAATTTTGAATTTCTCAAAACATTATTATTATTTTCATCATTATTATTTATTATTATTTTTACACCGCGTCTTTTTACCCATTCGGGTTATACCACCTACGCTAATGTGTAAAAGTAGGGGGATTGTGAGATAAATAAGGACCACATTTAACGTGGGGCCGAACCACGGTGGGGGCCTGGGATTCCCCACATTACAAATGTCTTGTCAAGGGGGGAAAGGGGGTTTGGTAATCAGATAAATCTTTTGGGGCCGGGTTAACCCCCCCAGCCAAAGTCTGACAACCCTTCCCCCGAACCCCCAGGTCTCCCCCCCAAAATACAAATAACTACATGTTAATACATTAATGTTGTCTACCCTTGTCGATAACTTAAGGGCGAAAAAAAATTTCGTCGATATTTTGATCACCAAAAAAAAATAAATAATTTATATTTAAAAAAAAACAAAACCGGGACAATTAAAACTGGCCCTTAAAAAAAGCACGTAAAGCTTTGTTGTGAAAGAATAAGGATACTTTTTTCTTTGTTAAAATTTTTCCTTATTAATTTTTCCTTGGATTTGGGATATTTTCGAAAAAAAAATTTAAGTTCTTTGTTTAAATTAAGTGAAATATTTCTAATTTAAAAAAAAAAATTCTTTAAATTCCGTTTATGCTTTTTTTTTGTTTTTTGGTATAAAAAAAAGTATTCAATCAGACAGGTCAATCCCAATTAGTCTGTATTTCGACGCCTGCATATTTAAATTTTTTTTGAGGATTTTTAACGAAGGTTCTTACCATCAAAAATAATAATTAAAACCAGCCAAACACTATAAAAATAAATCCCTAGCACAAACTTCCTTCGGAGGTAAAGTAAAGCCCCTCGGGTTTCCCTGTTAATTAAATATTTATAAGATATGGAAGGGTTTTTGAAAAAACCATTCCGGGCCAAAAATTGGTAAAATTTGCTCTTTTTAAAAAAAACCCCAAATGTTGAATATCAGTCGTTCAAAAATTGAATTTAATTACCACAAATAAATAAAATATTTATTTCCAAAAAGAAAAGTCAACATTTGTAGTAAATAAAAAAATTGAAAATATTAAGATTATTTTTTTAATAATAGTGATAAAATTTTCTTAGCATATATTTTTCTATTTAAATTTAAAAAATAATTTATTACTTTTTTTTTTGCACCAATTGCACAACAAAGCCTCTAAAGTATTACCATTTATTACTAAAATCAAACCTCGACTTTTTTTTTACAAAATTTAACTATGTTGTAAGTAAGAGCAAAGAGCCCAAAAAATAAAACCCCTATTTTTTAATATTTCTTTATCGTGCCCTTTTACTTGATTTAAAAAATTTCTTGAAAACCTGCCAGTGTTTCCCAATGGTCTAAAGCATGGTTCCCCAAACCCTTTTTTGGGCCCCCTTCCCCCTTTTTGGAGGTTGACTAACCTATCGCCCCCCTTTTTTATTTTTTATTATACCTAATTTTTTAAATTTGAGTAAGGGGTAAATAATAAACATTTTTTTTTAATATAAACAATTTTTCATTAATAAAAAAACCAAAATTTTTTCCCTCACTCTTGAAAAAATAGAAAAAAAATGTACATTTTTTTACGATTTTTTTTAAAAAAAAAGAATAAAATAATTAAAAAGACATTGACGTCATTTAAAAAACGGGGTACTGTTTTTATTTTTAAATTGGAATCTGGAAAATTAAGAAAAATTGACATTAAAAAATTTTAAAAATAAATGAAAATTTTAAAATTTGTTTTTGTTTTTATTTTACCTTTTTAATGGCGCCTTGTTTGGTGGGTTTTAGTTTAAAATTTAAAATCCCGGGTTTATTTTGCAAGTTTTAGGCGCAATCTCCTTTGAGGAAATGTCCAACTTTTTTCTTTTTTTTGTAGGGGCGGGAAACAGAACTAAAAAACTTCTTTAAATAAATATGTTGATGGGGAAAGAATAAATGGTTCTTTTTCTCCACAGTTTTTGGTTTAATGCCCTAACTTTACCCCCCTAACTGAACCGATCTGCTGAAAATATTTTGCCCCCAGTCATACTCAGTCTAGAAATCTGTCTGCAAAGAGTTATCAATTATCCACAGCTTCAAAAAGAATGGATATAAATCCATCCGGAATTTGTCTTAGTCAAAAACTTCAAACTTGATTCCTTTTCAATTTTTCTGGTCAAGGGAAAAAAAAGGATTTTGTCTTTTGGGATTCGGGGTCCTTACCGAGGTCAAAAACCCCAATCAGCCTTTACGGCCAATATTTACCTTTGATATCAAACTTTGGGGATAATGGAAAAAAATTCCTTTTTGGGCCCTTTATAAGGGTTTATCTTGTTTCCTTGAAGCCCTTTATTGACTTCGTTCATTTTTTCAAAAAAACCTAAGTAACGCAAGTTCCCCAAATTGCGTTGCTTCAAATTTACTTAAAAAGATCAGGTTCGGGGAAAATAGTAACCGTGTCAAATAATTCAAAAAACGGGCCCAACGTTTTTCCCTTTTGGGAAAAACCCCCCACGGCCGTTTAAATTTAGCGTTTAAATCCTCACATTTTCATCGCAAAGTTGTCGGAAACGACGGGCATTGAGGGAATTTGCTTTTAAACTTGTTGAAACCAGTAATGACCAGTTTTTTTGGGGTTCATAGGGAACCCCTCAATTTTTTTTGCAGCAAAAAGTTGAGTGAGACCGTGAAAATATGACCCTGGACTTCTTTCTTGGGGGGCAAAATCCGCATGACGACCTGATATGGAGGAAAACATCTGTTGGCCCTGCCTCACTTTGTTAGGGGAATCCTTTTTTCCTCAAAATAATCTTTTACCCCTTTTAAAAAACGACGATCCCCTTTTTCATGTCAAAGTTTAGCAAACAGCATTTCCTCGGAATTTCCTTTTGTTCATTGATAAACCAACATAATCTAATAAAATTTTCTTTGTTTCAAACACTGTTTACATCAAACTGCTCAAAATTTTCTTTTTAACAAATTGGGGAGTTTGGGTTTAAGTCTGTGTTCGTTTCGTCAATTCCCTGGAAACAGTTTTTTGTCAAGAACCAATTGACTTATCTTATTTCTAGGGGGCCCCCAGCAGATTTCAACAATTTTTTTTGGGGGACGTAAAACAAGAGTTTTGCCAATTGTGTGAGGTTTCCCCCATTTTCGATCAATAAAGACACCTCGAAAAACAAAAACCTTTTTCAAGACTTTGCTTTTTTTTTAAAAATTTTACTCACATTATCCCCTTTAAAAAGCTTTAGCTTTGAGGTGTTGAAAATAACAAAGTTCTTTTCTCCTTTATCACTGTGTACCTTTAAAATGATCTTTTATTTGCGAAGGCTTCATGGCTTCTTACTGTAAATGTTTTATCGCACAAAAACAATGGGGAAACTCACATTTTTGCGGTGACGTGTAAAACCCAATTTTTAAAAACTCAGCGGGTATTACGACACTTTTCTTTTTGAATCCATTTGCATGAACTTCCATTCAAAACAAACGCACAAAATGAAAAAACCCCCACAAAAATATGGTGAGGGACCAATGGCTGGAAAACTGAAGACGAATGTAGTCAATGGGAAGTGTTGTGTTGGGAGGGGGGGGAGGGGTTTTGTCACCACGGCCCCCGGTGAAAACAAAGGTGGGGGGCTGTGAAGGGGGAGTCATGAACTCGCCGGAGGAAAGCCATCCTGCTACCCCCCAATTCTACTGTAAAGTACTTTTTAATTTTTCCCCCCTTTGAATACTCATCGCCCCCAAATCACCCCCCATAAATTTTTGCCCCCCTGATAATCAAACCCCACTTGGGGGGGGACGCCCCCGTTGGAAAACCCCTGGTCTAAAAATTCAGTCTTGGTTAGACTGGGCATCAAAGACGGGGAAAATTTTCTGAATTCCAATCGGGGGCTACTGGGGTGGTTTTTCCCAACTGGTTATCCACTCTTATTTAACCAATGAAGTAACTATTTTAAAAGGGTTTAAAATTTCCCTTTATTAGAAATTATAGCCGTGTTTTTTTTGGTTCTTTAGGATTCATTTCGACTATTGAAAATTTGGGAGTTTTTTCATTTTTATAATTAATTATCAAAACCCGTCAATTAAGTACAGAAAAATTCTTTCACCCAAAAATAAGTCTCATAAAAAATGTTTTTTTAAAAAAATATACTTAATATTGGTCCTTGAATAAAAGTCCTATTTAATTGTTATTTAAGAATTCCACAAAAATTATTTATATTCCTATTCGTATATACAAAATTTCTACGTATTACGCTTATAAAAACCCATATATCTATACTAACTTTAAAAATGCTACTCTTTTCACACCACCTTATGGGAATCAAGTACTTTAATTTCCCCTACAACCTAAAAACGATTATCACATTTAAATTTGATTATTCTTTTTCTTTCTCATTTAATTCTTGTTTTGTTGTGTTTTTTTTGTTTCGAACTAACCAAAACGTTTCCCGAGGCGAGAATAAAATATCTGGAAAAAACTGGGATGTCACTTCTTGATTTAACACCTTTACAAGATTTTTCTTGTGGCCATCTAAAAGGGCTTCAACTAGGGCTTAAAAAAGGATTGACCACGACAAATTTCCATAAAATTTATGAATGTATTGTAAATTTCTATAATATTTGGGGACACAATAGTTAAATTTAAAAATAACCCTCGGCTATGTTTGGGGAAAACAGGGAGGCACTGGCCTTTCAGGCCCTAGGGGACGTCAGAGTTCATGGAAATAAAAAAAAATGAAAATTTAATCATTTTGTTTTGATATAATTAATTATTGATAGAAAAAAAAAATTTTTTGGAAAACTTTTACATTTTTTATCTACCTCAAATCAAAACTTTACCCCCTTACAAACCAAAAGGGTATGATGGGAGACAAAAATCAACCAAAACAAACTGTTACTAAGCCTGCACTTTATCAACAAAATTCAAATTATTAAAAAAAATAATTACCAAAAACTTTTTAAAATTAACCAAAATGTTCTGAATTTGGGCCTTTTGCACTCCCAATTCACTCCAAAACCCTCAAAATTTTCCCTTTAATTCTTGTTAACAACGGTCGTTACTTGACCATCGTTGAGATCAAATTCATTCACGGGCCCCCCACACGGTTTTTCACACAGTCCAAATCCATACAAATAATCAAAACACTTCCTTTTTACCTCTGACATCGTCCATCCTTACAAGGACATCTTGAGCCCTTTTGATATTAGTTTTTAAAACCAGCAATATTTTCCCTTTCCACGCGATTAATTTTTGACCCTACATTTTACGAGCAATCTCCAGCCAAGCGTTTTCTCAAACTCATCTATTTTTAAAAAAAAAATATTTTTTTCTGAACTATCGCCCAAATAACAAACGCCAATTCTCCAATAAAAACACAATTAATTTAATTAAAAAGCTATGAATTCAAAAAATACAAACTGTTTAGTTTTGAATAATTAGGGTCTATTTTACCAAAATCGACAAACATTTTCTCCTCAAGGGTATTTTTGTGTGGATGGAAAGTGAAACCTCTTATTTGCAAAAATTTTAACCTTTCCCCTTTTGACCAATTGGGCTTTTTTTTTTTCTATTAAAACATATATACAAATTTTTCCCCAAAACCCAATAATCAAAAGATTCCCTGGGGGTTTAGGGTTTGGGATAAGAAAAATAACTTACACTATACTTTTTTTACACCCACACTTGGTCCACCGCACTTTGGAACAGTTTTCAGAATATCATACTCAAAATGACTCTGGGCAGAGGTTGAATGTTTATCTTGCTCCAAATTTTTTATTTTTTTTAGACATCCCCCGTGTTCAGGGTTTAACTAATTGGCTACATTTTTTGCATTTATATTTAAACCCGAAATAGGGGAATGAACTGCACTAGCTGTTGGTGGCAGTAAAGCTAACTACAAGTTTGTTTTAATTTTTGTAGACTTAGCAAAGACAATGTTATGATACAAGGAAACTTCCTTAACAGGACACCATATAAAAATAACATAAACGTAAACATTAAAACAAAATAAATTTTTTTTTAGAAAAAATTGTGGCTTAAGAACTTCCGCCCCAAACATTAAACCCAAAATTTCTAATAATATATCAAAATTGGTTTTACCATTGTTAAAAAAAAGCAGAAACGTTTTACATTTATTGTTGCATGTAGAATAAAATGGAAATTTTTTCCCCCAAAAATACTTTAATTTGCGTATCCTATTTTTATTAAATATCGCAACAGATATGAAGCCCAAATTTTAAATGCAAGTTGTCCGGAGTACTTCATCAAAATTTTTTGGATACTTTTTAAATTAATTATTTTTTTCTCTATCAACTTTTTAAATATTTTCAAATGAATTTTTTTAAACTCTATGTAGAACACCACGAATTCCAATACTATTATTCATCCTCTATACCTGCTACAAGATTTTCTAAAATTAATTTAAAAATTTTTTTGTGACAACAACATTTTTTAGAAGAAATAAACAAAATAGTGGACGCCTTGTTTTTCAAAAAGTAAAAACAAGTTTGGGGCGACCTTGAGGTTTTAAATTCTATCAATTCTTTTTCGAATTTCTAAGGATCCATTATGGGGTTTCTTATCACAAAATGAAAATAAAATTTTTACTCCTGACTAGCAGATGGAGAGATATTCGTCTTCAAATATTTAGATCTCAACCTTCAATTTGATGATCAATTTATCAATAAAAAAAGAAAAAAAGAAAAATATTTTACATTAAGAAATTCTATTTTCAGCACCAGCCAGGACTACCATACACCTTCATTCTTTGTTTATTAAAAAATTTATTCGGTAGTTTTAAGTTAGGGGAGGGCGATAATCTTATTCACTAACCTTATCAATCAATGTTATTTGTACTGAAAGGACCCTTTAAATCTAACTTGAAAATTAAGACATACTTAGTTATTGTTCTAATTGAAAGAATAAATAATGCACAGAATTCATTATAATCATTGTAATTACTTTTGGGTCTCTTACGTAGTAATTTAAATAGTAAATTATTTGGTTTAAAGAAGCAAAAAAATTTTCTGCTTTAGTAATTAAAAAAAATCGACACTATGAAGTGGTAATTTTTTGGGTTGTACCAAACAAATATTACAATGCAAAACTTTTTTTTCCCCCCAAATTTTTTTATCAGCCTTAAAATAGACCTTGGGGCACAGTGGGATACTATAACAGGGAAGTCACCAGGTAATTCCCCTTTTTTCGTCCCCCCTTTCACAAAATAACAGGAAAACCCACCTAAACACCCCCCCCATAAAAACCCTTTAGAGGTGGAGTCTACCCAGGTTCTACCGAAGAGGGCCGCGGGGGAAAAGGTTTTTATTACAACTATTTTTGATAGAGCAACAGAAAACATGATACTATGTAAAAAAACGTCTTAAAATTAAATAAACATAAATTTTTGCTATATCTGGGGCTTAAGTTAACTTAAACAGAAAAAAAAAAAATTACGCAACTTTTAAAACATCAAATCTCCAAAAAAAGGAAAAAAAAAAAAAAAAAAAAATCTTCGGGGTGTCCTTTGGGGTGGTTTAAACCCCGGGCAAGGAACTATTTACATGGGTTGTACTTGAAACAATTCCTTTTTCCTCTTACACCCACCTGCCAGACACTGCGGCCCCCAGGGCTCGTCCGGTTGATGTCCATAAGGAACCCCAGTGTGGAATCGGGGAGGGGTATTACCCAATGAAGGTTATGCGCGAAAAACAGGAAATTACAGTAGCAAAAAAAAAAAAAAATTACAAAAAATATATATATGTATTTTTTTTTTTTTACCCAGGGAAATATTCTTGGGTTTTGGACCTAGATCTTTATTTTGGGGGACAAAAAAAATGAAAAAATGTGGCCCCTGCATCAAAATCATAATTTATACTCCTTATAATGTATTGGGGTACCTACTTAAAGATTAATCCAAACCCAGTTAAACATGAAAAACATAAAATAAAAAAATAAGAAAAATAACGCCGGCCTTGCACAGCCCGAACTCGTGACCTGTTCCGTTTGGATGATATCTTCAGGGAGAGTACACTACGGGGAAGGTCTGTAAAACTTAGCGGTGTAGCAGCAAGGGAAAAAAAAAAAAAAAAATATACGAATTTGAAATGTTTAAATTACTTTGCCAGGGGTCAAAAAAAAAAAAAAAAAAAAAAAAAAAAGGGATTATAAAATATACTATAGCTGAGAATCCCCTTGTTTCGCTGTCTCCACAAATCATGGAATATCCCTCGAAGAGGTTCGCAAAGGTTCCCTTTTGATGTGCCCGTTCTTCATTTTAAAAAAACAATTTAGTGCCCGGGTTTATTAAATCTTGCCACTTAAACACTGATCTTTTTCCGGGGCACACGTTTAACCTCATTCCTCTTATTTTTTTGCGCCCGTCCCCTTCTCCCGCCTTTTTCCGCCCCCCGGTCAATTCCGCGGCTTTGTGAGCCCCCCTGGAGATAAGATACAATTTTTTTTTTTGAAAATTCCAAAATAAAGGTAAGTTATAAAAATGGAAATTTTCGGAAAAGTAAAATAAAAAGGGCCAAAAAGAAGACAAAATAAAATGATTTTAGGTTTTTTGGGAATTGGGATGGTACAAAGTGTCCAAAAGGTAGAATTTGACCCGAAAAAATCAAAAATTTTTGTAGGGCGGGGTCCATAACCCAAAAAATAGAGCCTTATGCTCACTCCCGTAGAAATAAAACTTTCGCAAGGTGAAAAGGGGGGGGTGCGGGGGGGAATCCACATCTGCGTCAGGTCGGCCTTTTCGCGTGGCTTCATTCTCTGTCCGCGCAAGCGCAGTGAAGACCGGCTAGGGATCGTCTGCAACTTGTTGGAGTCATGGTTGCCTTCGAAACGAAAAATATATGATGGTATTTGGTCTTCCAGGTAAGTCTGGGTTCCTCTTGAAGTTTTTAATGGATACAAAAAACTATTTAAAATTGTGTTATGGACCGTGCAGAGCTTACAAAAGATATGACAAAAAATATGAAAATAATATTTAATTTAATCAAGTCTCTGAAGGAGTTAGTTCATAGTTGTCCGCTAGGAGCGGTAAATGCCTTCTTTACAATAAAAGCAGATCAGGTCTACCAACAAAATTTAATTTTACTAATTAAAAATAAAAATTAAGATAAACACGGGAGTTACTTAAAACTTTGTTACAGAATTGCCCTCTTGACTCTTTGCAACTAATTAGAACCTAGAGAGAATTTGATGTTAAGAGTCACCTAAAATAACCTTAAAGTTAAATTTACAAAAACACCTGACAAGACCCTAATTCTAACATATTTATACATTTCAGGTTGGTACAACTGTTATTTTGTCAACACAATGTTCGTTGAGATCAAGCACACCGTGACTTAATTTAACTAATTAAGTTACACTTCCTCAAATTTGAAGAATTAGACCAAATCTTGGGAGCAATATTGTGAAAAATCACATGACCAGTCTGTCGCAAGTTTCACGTAAGTAATAAACACTTCACTTAAACAATTCCCAAACTAAAAAAAAAAAAAAAAAAAAAAAAAAAACCTGTTTACTTGGTTACAATGAACATGAATTTTCATGCTAGTTCACACCAATAAACGTTTAGTTGTCACATTTTTACACAAAATTTACCCTAAATTATAAAACCTATCAACAGTTTAAACTGTCCAAGATTTAACAAAATGTTAAGAATACAATAACATCCATTTAACACACATTTACCACATTAATGATCGATCCCCTCGGCCCTAGGCCGCCTTTATATCCTAGTTACATCCAAACATGAATAAAAAATTTACTAAGCTAAGCAACTCGGGGTCGAACCCTGGATCTCCACAGTGCCCACTCCTCAAGGCGTTAAGTTGAGGAAAAAAAATATAGAAAATATTACAAAGACTACTAATTCCCGGTTAAATAGTCACTAAAACTTTCTAGGCCTAACCTTGAACTTACCACAGAATGCCAAACGAGTAAACAAATCTCTCTAGCTGGTTTACAAAACAAGCATATGAAAGCGAGCAATTACCCGTAAGTTTCTGATCAGTGATCAGTTTAGAATCATAAAAAATATAGATATAAATAAAAGATTAGTGTTTCCACCAAAAAAAACAACTATATAAGTATACTAAGTAACTGTACAAAGATAACTTTCATGGAGAAAAATGGTTAACCTTAATTAGTCATCCTCATCCTACGCAAAGGTTATAGACCTTTCTACCTAGAGCTAGTAACAAAAAAAAAAAAAAAAAAAAAAAAAAAAAAAAAAAAAAAAATCTGGTAAGGGTAAAAAAAAAATTAACAAAAAAAATACACATATATACATCGGAAACGATGTTGACTTTCAGAATAAACAAATGAAGGCTACCACAGGCTCTCTTGCAGGAAAAAATTTACTATATATATATTCTCATCTTCCCGATCTCCTTTCCCTTGATGTAGTCCTTCCCTGTTTCATTTTCGTTTCTTCCTTCTCTCTACTTAGAAGCAGACCATAACAAAATATTACCAATAAGTGGGCCTGATAAAAAAAAATAGCATCCTCTTCACACATGAATTAAGTAGAATCTTATATAAAATTAGGTAAACTTCTTCCTCTCTCTCCTCTTGCTATTCTTTAGCCCTCTGATTCCCTCTTCGCTCTTTTTCTTCCCCTTTCCATTTAGCAAACAAATAAAACAACAACAAAAAAAACTCAAATCAAACAGAACAAATCTTCTTCATATTATATGACGAAAATACACAATATATACAACCCTTCCTTCCTCATCTCATTTCTTCAGATTTGCTTTTGTCTTCTTTTTTTATTCATTTCCTTTCCTTTCTCCTTCTCTAGCAGAAGGTTACATCCGTCAAATACAAATTAAATAAAACAAAATTCTTCACAAAAAAAAAAACTTATTCCTTTTCTCTCTCTCTTTCATCTTGCTTCCTCTCTTCCTTGTATTTTAAGGGCCCGCCTCTATCCTGCGGCTGTGCTCCTCGGGGTAACCATATATAGGTAACCTTGTTGTCATGCTTCAGGATCACACCTCTCATACGAATAAATGATTTGTACAACCAATGTGAGTGGTGGAGAAACCCCCTGGCCTAATCAACCCATTTTTTTAGTAGGGTGGCGTTGAACACTCCTCGGACGTTGCTGCCTTCTAACTCGCTCAACTCAAAAGCATTATTTGTATTATCCGGGTAATACAATAAGGACCAGAATACAGCTGGAAACAATTTCTTGGTCTCTTTGCTAAAGAAATCCGAAACTGGATTGTTACGTAAAAGAACCTTATCTCCCAACTTGAAAGGTAGCTTACTCTTTCGTTTTTGTTGCAGCTGACGGTTGGCAGCTGCCTTACGAAGATGTCTTGCGGCTCTCCTGGTTTAACAAGGTCGGATGACTTTGGGATCGGTGACTCCTGTCCTTCCTGTCATCAATTCTGGATCGGAGAAGTGCTCGTCCAGGAACGTCATCTTCCTCTCTCCAAAGTGTACCTCATGGGGGTGAGTGAAGTGGAGTGATGGGTCAGTGAGTTAAGTAGGTCCTCCAACAACGGGACATACGATGGCAAGTCGTGTGCCTGGCATTGGCAGTAGCATCTTAGGAACCTCCTAGCTCGCGCATGCCTCTCTCGCAGGGGTTTGACTTAGGGTGGCGTATCGAACTGAACGTAGCCCGCACCCCTAAAGCTTCCAGCTCGCGTGACCCATTCGTTTGCTGGTAAATTGGGTACCATGGTCAGATAGTAGATGCCCAGGCGTCCAGCAATGTTGATGTAAGCTCGAATACGGTTCAGACAAGCGTCTGTGGTGGCTTTCTTCAGGCAGAATAACTTAGAGAACTTAGAGAAACATCTATGACCGACAAGATATAGGTCAGGCCTCTAGTAGCTTTGGGCAAAGGTCCAAATAGGTCCACTGCCACCAACTGGTTGGGTCCCTCAGGAATGATGGCCTGATATACTCCTTCATGAATGATGTTCCCATATTTGGTCCTTTGACATAAGTCACACCTTTTAACCAGCCTATAGCAATTCAGTGTACAATCCTGGCCAGTAACATATCTCCGGAGCAGATGGTAACATTTGAAAGCTCCGAAGTGACCTAACTTTTGGTGCGCATGTAAAAATCAACTTATCCCGTAATACCCTTGGCACGTAAACTTGCCCCGAAAGGTCCAACGGATGTTCAGAAGTTGTCTTTTTGTAGAGGGTTCCCTGACTCAGAGCAAACTTGTCTAGAGTTCTGGATGTTTTAGCTGATGCTGTCTCGGGTGTGCAGGGTTGTTCGAGCAGCTGTATGATGGGGAGGATCTCATCATCTTCTCTTTGTAATGTGCTGATGTGCTGCAATTCTTCTTCCAGGCTGATGTCTCCTTCCAGCTGAGCGGGTAACACTAAGAAACTGTCTGGTCTTCCAGCCGTCTCCTCTGGTTCGGGATGACCTTGCTCGTCTAGTTGTAACCTGCTCAAGGCGTCAGCATGGTGGTTCTCTTTACCGGGCAAGTACTCGCATTCAATCCCAAACTCTTGAATGGCCAAGCACCATCTTGCCAGTCGGTCACTTTTGAGACGACACGTATTCATAAAGGTTAGGGCTTTATGATCCGAGAGATTATGATCTTGTGGCCCAAAAGTAAGCTGCGGAATCTTTGCAAAGCCCAAACTACAGATAAGCACTCTTTCTCGGTTACAGTGTACCGTCTCTCAGCGGGGTTGAGCTTTCGGCTGTTCATCGCCACATATTATGCTGTCCCTGGTCGTCCAGCTGGCTAACTGTGGCTCCTATGGCGTAGTTGTGGCGTCCGTGGTCACGTTGAATGGTTTCTCTAACGAGGGCCGACTGAGGGTCCTGGATTTTAGGAACAGATCTTTGACCCCTTGAAAGGCCACTTCTTCAATCTCGGTCCAACGCCAGGGGCTTTTCTTCATCAATAATCTGTGAGTGGTACTCCTACCTCTGCCAGTCGGTCTGTATAGTTCCTATAAAAACCCTTACCATTCCTATAAAAACCCTTTACTCCTGACTTAGATGTAGGCGGGGGAAAATCTCTAATAATTTGCAACTTGCTATCATCCATTTTGACACCTCACAAGTCAAAATATGACCTAGGAATGGGACCTCTTTCTACAAAACAGGGACTTGCTAACTTCAGAGTCATACCACAGCTGGCGAGGCGCTGGAATGTGCACTCTAGATGTTCTAGGTGTTCCTCAAAAGTTTGCGAGGTGATGATGAGTATGTCATCGACATATGCTCGGGCAAAACTCCTGCATGTTTCCCCTAATACTAGGTCCATACAACGGGTAAATTCCGCAACTGCATTAGCTAAACCAAAAGGGAGCACTTCAAACTGGTACTGGCGTGATTTATAGAGGAAGGCGTGTAGTGACGCACCTCTGGCTTAAGTCGAAGCTGATAGTAGCCTTGCGTCAAGTCCACCGACGTCATAAACTTGACATCTTGGACTCTAACAGCATATCCGCGATGTTCGTCGGCGACTCGTAGTCCTTCCGGATCAGTGTATTTAGTCTTCGGGCATCCAGACACAATCTGACCGTCTTGTCACGCTTAATAAACATAATAGAGGATTTACAAATGGACTAGAACACCGGCTTAAAACGCCATAATCTAGCATCGTCTTAATTTGCAGGTCCAATTCTCTTCATAGGCCTTTGGCAACGGGTAACTCACATGAAAATAACCATCCCTTTTAGTTAGAGGAATGTCTGCCTGGTACAAAGTATTGACCCCAGGTTGATCAGAAAACACATTTCGGCACCGCCATAATAGCCTAAACAGACTATTCTGTTGTCCTGTACTCAGGTGGTCGAGGTCAATACTAAGCTTCTGAAATCTTCTTCCACATGAGGTTGAAGCTTGGTCCTTCCTTCTTGACGGAGTGGGGTTAAAAGGGTTTTGAATTCCGGAGGAGGGATCTTAAACTCGTATGTCAACACCGTACTGTCACTTCATCTACGTTCACCGACCAATCACACTCTTCCAACAGCAGGCTCTTATTTTCTTGGTCCTGGGGCTGACTCACGTACACACGCCGCTTCTCAAAGTCCATAACAATCTTCTGCGTAGATAAATAATCTATCCCCAAAATCACTGGCTTCACCAGGTCCTTTATACTAAACAATTCGCCTCCGTCTCCTTCCCTTGAAACAATATAGATAAACACACTTGCCTTCTAATGGGTGGACTCCTCCTACTGGTAGCCCCAAGATTCCTAACTAGAGGGACTGGAAATGATGGGAAACTTCTCCTTAGCACTTAACCTCTCCACCGTTTCCTCTGAAATACAACTGACGCCTGCTCCGAATCAAGTAAACACTTCAAACTCATCCCCCTCCACCTCTAGATTTAATTCTGGGCAAATGTGCCTCTCGGGCCGTACCTCCTTCGTCCTCCTCTTTCAAAAGATACTCTCCTTAATCCACCCCAAGGGTATGAATACTCTCCAGAAATGACCTCTAACTCCCCTGGTAACACCTGCGCACAACTTGGGGAATCTAATGGGCAGGTTGGCCATTTCCCTCTGGATAATAGCATTGACGTCCACGGGGTGTGGTGCGCGACCTGGCCTGTTCCCCTGGTTCTCTCCCTGGTGGTTCTGGGCGCTCCCATTCTGTCGCATATATGGGACAGGGCGGGGATAATCTACCTGACTGATTTGGGGCTCCCACCTTGATAGTCCGTTCGTCCTGCAGTGTAAGGGTGGTTTCTGTCCCTGTTGTCGTAATGTCGAGGGGGCCTCCAATCCCTCGCTTCGGGGTTCAAGCGACCTCCTTGCTGTCGGAAGTCACCCTGTCTTTGGGGGTTGTTACCCAATCTCTACCTCCACGTCCTCCTTGGGGTCTATCCTTGCGCCACTGGTCTACCTGGCGGGGTCCACCTTGGAAACTGCGATGATGATCGTCCTGTCTACCTCCTCCCCTAAAGTTCCCAGGGGGTTAGACCTTAGCGGATACCCCTCGGTTATGCCTCCGGTCTTCCTCCAGTGCGTCAATGCGCGTGGAGCCCCGCCCTAAACTCTTCGAGGGAGTATAGGTTACGCTGACTAGCATCTCCCGTAACCTGTGCGGCAATTGCTGAATCACCATGTGTACAATTTCCATATCTGTAATCGGTGAGTCAAAACTGCGGCTCTTGGCGTAGATACCCGCCAAATAGCCCTCTAAGGTTCCTCCCTGCTCACTATATCGGGAAGCGTGCAACTTAGCCCTAAGTTGCCCTTGGGTCTCTGCAGACCAAAAACATACCGAGGAACTTAGCCTTGAACTCGCTCCACCGGTGATGCTCTCCTTGCTTACCGACCACCATGGTACAGCATTGCCCTACTAGGGAACTCCCGCTAATCTCAGCTTCTCTTTGTCTGAGAAGGGGTGACCCTCGAAAAGTTCCTCCAGTGCGCGCAATGTGTCACCGGATTTTGGTCGTCACGGCGACTGAACTTGGGCAGTCTTGTCTCCATTGACCTCTCCCCCAGTAGAGTGATAAGGGGTGTCACCAGAGAATCGGGACTGGGGTAATGTCCCGTCCCCGATCCTATTGTGATCGCCTGGACCTGTCTTTTAACGTCATTCAGAACCTGGGTTGTCTCCCCTAACCTCAACTCCAGTTGGACCTGGGCTTGAACCAGGTCCTCCTGTTTCCCATCCAGGCGGGAAATTGCTGAGTTAACAGCCGTAGTCGTAGCAGTCTGCATTTGTCTCTGCGTATTAACTTCTAAATTCATGTTGTTGAGTCCTTCTTTCCAACAGTGTAGTTTGTCGGTCCAGTCTCAAGTCAATGGCCTTCTGGTTCGACTCCAGGTTTTGCCTCACTTCCTTCATTGTCACCTCGGTCTGTTGTCGAATTTCGGCCAGACTGAGAGAAATCTTGTCGCTCAGAGGAAGCGATCCTCCCCTCCAAGTCCTCTCTAGTATGACCCATTCTGTCGCCAGTTCGTCCCGCAGTGTGGTCGCTAGTGTCCCCAAACAAAATTGCAAGTCCTCTTTAGTGCGTTCCGGCTGGCTGCTAACTGCCCTTCAAAATGCCCTGGATGTCTCCTAGCCGCTTCTCCAAACTGGCCTGCAACCCTTCCTGGCTACGGACGAACTGTGCCTTCAGTTCGCTCTGACTGACCACTAGCTGGTTCAACAACTGTTGGACTCCACCCAACAAATCAACTGGGTTGGTAGTAACCTTCTCTGGTTTGTGTCGTCCTAGGCTGGGTGGTTGTTCAGTGTGGGAAGGTGGTGGTGAAACACAAAAGGTTGGTGAAACGTTACTGGTCGAAGGTGTAAGAAAATCATTCTTATTGTTTTCATCTACTCCCTTGTAGGTGATGAGTGGGTAAGGCACTAAAACTGACTTCTTCCCTACTCTCCTCAAAATCCTGGGTGGGATCATAACCTCATCCTCCTCTTGACAAAACTCGACTTGCCTTCCATGTCCATTATCTTTGTACCCTGCTTTGTAATTTTATTTACAGGTCTAGATTTACTTCTGAGGTTGTAATTGCTTTTTTCTTTACTTAAAAAAAAAATAAAATTTTTTCTTTGTAATACTTCTCATTTCAAGTACACTCCAAAAAAATGCCCTTTCCAGTTTTAAAATCTACCCCCAGTTGGGGCCACGTAAAAAAATATTGTCTCTACAATTAAATTAAACATAAATTATGGCTATATCTGGGGGTTTTTTAAGTAATTCAAAAAAAAAAAAAAAATTACGAACATTTAAAAAAAACTGGGGGAACTTCCACAAAAAAAAAAAAAAAAAAAAAAAAAAAAATCTTGGGGTGTTTGGGGGGTTTAAAACCGGGAAAGGGAATATTTACAGGGTTTTGTACTTGAAACAATCCCCTTCCCCTCTCTCACCCACTGCCGAATGCGGCCCCCCACGGTCGTCCGGTTGATGTCCAAAAGGTACCCCAGTGTGGAAGTGGGGGGAGGGTATTCCCTCAATGAAGGGTTTATGCACAAATAACAGGAAATTCAGTATGCAAAAAAAAAAAAACTTACAAAAAAATATATATATGTTTTTTTTTTTTTTAGCCGGGAATATTCTCTAGGTTTAGGACCTTGATCTTTATTGTTAGGGAAAAAAAAAAATAAAAAATGTGGCCCTCCTACTCAAAATCATAATTTACTCCTTATAATGAACTTGGGGTCCCTATTTAACAGTTTATCCTAACCTGGGTTTTCAAATGACAAAAATGAAATAAAACAATAAGAAAAATAAGCGGCCCTTGCCGTCCCGAATCGTGATGTTCCGTTTGGTAGATATCTTCGGGGAAGGACATAGCGGTAAAGGTCTGTAAAACTTGAGCGGGAGCAGCAAGAGAGAAAAAAAAAAAAAATATATACAAAATTGAAGTGTTTTAAAGTTCTTTGTAGGATCAAAAAAAAAAAAAAAAAAAAAAAAAAAAGGGTAATAATATATACTATAGTGAGAATCCCCTTTTTTCGCTGTCCCAAAAAATATGGAATTCCTAAAGAGGTTCGCAAATGGTTCCTGGAAGACTGTCGCCGTTCTTCTTTTAAAACACAATTTAGTGCCGGTTCATTAAAAACTTGCCACTTTAAAACATGTCTTTTTTCCGGGCACACGTTCAAAACCTTTTCTCCTCTCTGTTTTTCGGCCCCTCCCTTCTCCCGCCTTTTTCGCCTCCCGGGTCAATTTTGCGCGCTTTGTGGGCCCCGCTGGTAGCATAAGATACAATTTTTTTTTTTGAAAAATTTCCCAAAACCCGGGTTATAAAATGGAAAAATTTCGAGAAATGTAAAATAACGGGACCCAAAAAGAAGACGAAAAAAGATGATTTTAGGTTGTTTGGAATTTGGGGTGGTACAAAGTGTCCAAAAAAGGGCAGAATTTGAACTGAAAATCAAATTTTTCGGGAGGGGGGAGTCCCTAACCCAAACCTAGAGCCTTATGCTCATCCCGTACGAAATAAGCTTTCGCAAGGTGAAAAGGGGGGGTGGGGGGAGCAATCCATATCTCGACGTCATGGTCGGGCCTGCGCGTGGTTCATTTCTGTCCGCGCAAGCGCAGTGAAAACCCGGCCAGGGATCGTCTGCAACTTTTGGGGTCATGGTTGCCTTCGAAACGAAAAATTATGATGGGATTTGGTTTCCCGGTAAGTTGGGGTTCCCCTTGAAATTTTTAAGGATACAAAAAATTTTAAAATTTTTGGGTTTGGGGGTGCAGAGCTTACAAAGATATGAAAAAATTGAAAATAAATTTTAAATTTAATCAAGTTTGGGGAAAGGGTTTGTTCTAGTTGTCCCTAGGAGCGGTAAATGCCTTCTTTAAATAAAAACAGATCGGTTACCCAAAAATTTTAAATTTTTCTAATTAAAATAAAATTAAGATAAACACGGGAGTTACTTAAACTTTGTTAAAAATTTGTTCTTAAATTGGGTTAGAAAACAAGTTAGTGGTGGTTTTTTGGGGGGAGGAGGGTTTTGAGGTGAAAAAAAAACAGAAATTTGGTGCGTTGCCGAAAAAGGGTCGTAGTTCTTAGATGTTGTGTCCATGCAAAAGCAGATCGGGTTGTAAATAAAGGGGGAAAAAAACATAATAGGGTACCCTTTAAAAAAAAATTTTGGGTTTATGTCAGGTTTTAAATTTTAGCTT
>JBCFYV010002159.1:0-39404 GCA_039000515.1 Timema cristinae
CAAAAAAATTTAAAGTTTTTATAATTCAATATCAATTTAGAAAAGTGTCCACACAGTCATAATAAAAAAATAAAAAATGTATCAAAAATTGGTTCATCTAGAATTTCGGTCGCAAATAAGTCACTTTTACTGTGATTAGTAGCTATGCGCCCGCACCTTAATATGAAGGCTAGGTTCAAAATAAAATAAACGTGTTGAGATATTGTCCTATAACATCTAGAATACAAGTTTGAAAAAATAAAATCAAACCGAAATCAACCCCGTGGCCAGGAACAGCTTGACAAACAGACATGGGACAAACAGAATTTTTGAAAACTATCTTTTGATTCGAGTTTATAAAAAAAAAGTAAAAAATCATCAATATCTTTTAATCGTTTTTTTTTCAGGATTACAATACTTTATCTTGATATAAGTAAAAGGGTGTTACCCTGGTATATGTTTGGACACTACCTGCAACAAGAAAACTGTTCAATGAGAACTGTCTGTCAATTCATGTGTTAGCTAACATTGTTCACCACTCTCTAACACCAACACTTGCTTAGTGAGAAGTAGACTCGGTACTTCCTAGTTTATAAGCTAAAAAATTTTAACAGACATATTTTATACAAATGCTTCGTAACCTTGGATAACAACACTTGAACTAGGCACTATAGCTTTTACTCTTTGAAACACATTTATAGTATCTAAGTATTTTTTTAAATACATTAATAATCTAGACACATACTACATAAAGCTTGTTCCATTCTATCTTGGTCCACAAATTTACCTTTTCGTTAAACCAGTGGCGTGCCTAGACATTTCCATCAGGGCCACTGGGATTTTACCAAGTTCCCTCCCATATCATTGTCTGATTTTTTTAAATCAATTGTCTCTAAAATCTATTTGGAGCTTTCTACCCACAGATAAAAAAATGGATTCCTCTCTAATTTTTTTGGGAGTTACCCTTTAAACATGGATTTATTTTAATTAGATGCTTCTAGAATCTATGGGGTTAGCTTCATAAATATTTTCATTGTATTTAGAGTTCATGCGTTTTTTCTCCCCCCAATAGTTAATTTTTACAATGGTGTGTGGTGTGTGTGTGTGTGTGTGTGCACTTGCCTCATTAAAAACGATATTTGGGGCAACAATAAGGGATGACATGGTCTATCTGGCTCCGATTGTAGACACACCAATGTAAAAACATAATTTATAACGGACATGTACCTTCTTCAACATGTAGGCCTACATGTACAGTTTCAATACTAGCTTGCATATTTTTTAGATTAAAAAAGCTAGTGAATATTTTAACTTATTCTCTTTGTTAGCCTATATTGTACTATTTTCTAAAAAAAAGGGAATGAATACCAACACTCTAGCTGCAAATTAATTTGAATAAAAAAATTATAATAATGAAAAATTAAAATTTGAACACAAATACAAGGTTTCTAGACAAAAACCTATATTCTGTATTATTAAAATTTCATCCCACTTTCGTGGTTAGAAGGGTCTAAGATGCCCACGCTCACAATAGACTTGATTGCTGATAATGGAGATATTGGGGTTTGAATCCTGTTGGGTGTACTCAAAGTGGTTTTTTAATATATGGTTTCTCACTTTTATTCAACGCAAATGCGAGTAAAATTTCCTCTAAATTATGTTTACTGAACCTTACTACACTAATGTAATTATTTTCATGTGAGTACAACCCAAACGGTTAGGCATTATGTAGGGCTAAGAAAATAATCAATTTAACTATCATTAGTCATTACTAGCATGGAAAATTGTCTTACCCTTTGCGATTCCAATCTCGTGTTTTTGTATTTTTCTCGGCCATTGTGGGGATGTCATTTACTTCCATAATGTATTTAAGTTGTGAGTAGCCTATTTCAATTGAAACCCACCGCCCCAATCAACAGCGTCATTGAATTATGTATGTGTGCGGGTTGTTTTTGAGGTAAGGCATTGCTTATCATCAAATTGACACAAAAATAAACCAGAGTAAATTCAAGCCCATTCTTATTTCCTTTTTTTAGTTTTTTAGTGACCTAACGTACTGTACATGATTTGAAGTGTTCACCTAATTTAATGATTTTGTTTCAAACCTTTTAATATTTTTTTGATAAGTGTGGGTAAGGTATTCTCATTACTATATTCATATTTAGAAAGAGTATTTTCACTAACGAGGGAAAGATGTTACACATTCGGTAGTAAATCCTTCAATTCGTCATCTTCATCAAAAAAGTATGTGTCTGCCTGCATATCTTTGGAACTGGAGGTTCCTGCAGTTTGGTGTAAAGTCTTCACTTTCTTGGGGGCAAGTCCTAAAAACCATTAAATATATATATATTTTTCATAATTATTTATTTCTTACAGAACGCTTACCATCCGTCAAGCTATTCGCAATTAATTATTATAATAGGGTAAGAGTGAGTACTAGAAGCTATCTGATTTTTTTTTTTTTGGTAACATAACCCCCTAACTGCTGAAGGGATAGGAAAAATTCTAAATATTAAACACCTCTAGAAAGCTATTTGAAATTTTTTATGGCAACATAGCCCAATAATTGCTGGGGGCTATGACATATTCTGAATATTAAATAACTCTAGAAGCTATTGAAGTGTTATTTTATGATAACATAGCCCCATAACTGCCGAAGGTTAGGAAAAATTTTAAATACAAACACCTCGGAAGATCCTGAAGTGCTTTTTTATGGTAACCCCCTAATTTATACTTGTGCCTTAAATTTGATATTGTTTGAATCATAAATAAAGCCATATATATTTTGGTCATACAATTTCAGGGGTTTGAGGCCCCAAACACCCCCCCTGACTCCTGACTACGGCCTTAACTCTCCGTTCCTGAAAAACCAGACTGGAGGGGCGATGCATGTCTTAGCTAAAAATTTTTCATACGATGTTTGTAGATACCGCCACAATCTTGGAGTGTATTGTCCGAATTCATTTTTGAAGAGTTAACCGTCAACGTGTCAGTAGGTCCTACTACTACTACTATACTACTACTACTAATACTATTATTATTATTATTATTATTATTATTATTAGCACCACGTCTTACTACCCGTTCGGGTTATACGCACTTACGCTAATGTGTAAGGGTAGGGTTGATTGTGAGATGAAATGAAGGACCAAACAGCTTAAAACGTGGAATCCGAACCACGGTGGAGGCCTGGTATTCCCCACATTCAAAAGGCAATCTTGTCAGAGGTGAAGGAAGGGTTTTTGGGAAATCAGATAAATCTGGCCGGGACCGAGTATTGAACCCCGGCCGCCAGCATAGAAGTCTGACACCTTACCCCTAGACCACCAGGTTCATCGACTAGGTCCTACTAAATGTAGCCTTATAATATTGCAATTTTAGTTGTGCATTCTTACATGTCTGTCCGTGTGAGTTTGAACCAGAAATTCTGTTGTGAACCATTATCACCCTAAATATTGGATGAAGAATGCCCCTTCGCATTGTAACATGTCATTGAAACACGAAAACATGTGCGCGCATTTCCCAACATATGAAAAGGTAAAGCTCCGAGCTACAGTCGCATATATCTCTCCTCACAAGGACAAAACAAAAATTGTTTTTTTGTAGAATGGATGTGAGCAAGCAAAAATTTAAAAAAACAATTTACCCTCAGACCGTAGCAGATATTCCGAAAATATGCAAATGCTATTTTTTAAAATGTTCAATAATATGTTTCTGGATTGTTTAGTTGTTTTGTAACCTGCAACGATAGGTTAATGGACTAAATATCAGGCTCGTCTAGCCTGGTTGGCGGTTAATGAGAAAGTCACAATTTGAGTTTCAGCGGGGGTACTGTGGGTGTTATTTCATAAAAGATTTCACACTATTTCTTCAACCCTACACTTTTGGGCGTAGTAACATGAGATATGCAGACGATAAATAAGACTCACTGTTGCTGAAAAACTTGTATTTAGATTAAATTATATTTCCTATTAAATACAAATAGAAATCAAATTTAAAGATATGTTAGGACAGAAATTAATTTATTGACATAAAATTATATTGACAAATGAATTAAGTTTACTTATGATAAGAGTAGATGGACTGATTTGCAAAGTTGTTGTTAAAACAAAAAACAAAAAATCAATTAGAATCATTAATTGTGAAGAAATATAGATTATGTATTGAAAAGGGTTATTAATTAGGTTTAAAATGTAATAATTGATCTTTATAAACACATTAAAAATGTGAGTCAGAAAGCAATATATAACAAAAACAAATAAACATATTAAAAAACATGAAATTATAGACATTAGTTAAAATAAAATAAGGTGTATAATATTGATGACAAAAATAAATTATGATAGAAAAGACTTAACATGGTTCAATTGAAAATTTGATGCCTATGCTTTACAAAAGTTTTTATAAGTTAGTTTATTCTTAAATTTCAGGAAGTTAAAGTTGTTACAATTTAATAAACCATAAATATATTAAACAAGTGCTGAGGAACATGGGATAATTATGGATGAAACTTATAATATAGTGTAATAAGATAAATAAGTCAATTGACAAAAAAATTTGGGATTTTATAAATACAAAAAAGTTTAAATAATGTGAGATCTATCCTTATCTGAAAGTTTTGAATGCCCTTGTTCCTTGTAAATCAGGAGTGAATTAATCACAAGTCCATTTTTTGGGCGCTCCATAGGCACCATCCTCAGGTCATAAATAAATCCTGAAATGATTTAAATTTCCATGATGAATCAAATAGAAAAAATTTATATTATTGACTTTTTTGATTGTTACGCAACAAACAACTCTAAACTTTACACAATGGATCAAATAGTAAAAACCAAAAACACATCACACTCTAGATCTTTCGGAGAAACACCTGTAGCACATCATGAAATGGCTCAATCGGTAGAACACCTGTAGCACATCACACACTATTCAATTGGTAGAAATCCACGGCACATCACACTCTGGTTAGTGGGTAGAACACATGTACACATCGCACACTGGCTAAGTTGGTAAAAAACCTCTAGCACATCACGCATTGGCACAGTTGTAGAAAACTTATAGCACACCACACACTATTAAGTCGGTAGAACACCACTAGCACATCACACATTGGCTCATTTGGTAGAACACCCCTATCACATTACACACTGGATCAGTTGGTAGAGCACCTCTAACACATCACACACTTGCTCAATTGGTATAACACCTGTAGCACATCACACTAAATTAAGTCAGTAAGCACGTGTAGTACATCACACACGGGCTCAATTGGTAGAGTACCCTGGCACATCACACGCTGATAAAGGGGTAGAACACCTCTATCACATCTCACACTGGCTCATTGGTAGAACACCTCTAGCACATCACACACTGGCTAAAATTGGTAGAACACCTTTAGCACATCACACACTGGCTCAATTGGTAGAACACTTCTTTCATATCACACACTGCTTAGTTTGATGTAGCCAACATAGGATGTATTTGAATTTTATATGAATATGTTTGCAAGGAGATATAGGTTTATTGTGTGCTGTAGTAAGGGTGAATAGTTGAGCGGGCATGGAAAGTAAACAAGACTTCAACATACTTACTTTGACATGGAAAGTAAACAAGACTAAAAAATTGGACATCTTGGGAGTAGACAAGTTAAAATTAAATTTGTTTAAATATTGTGATCCATGTGCCTAATATTATTAATAAAAAATAATGTGTCAATATGTTTATTTACTCTAAAATTTCTAGTTTACAACAGTAAAAAGGCGAGCAAATCAGTTGAAAAAGAAATTTATATAAATTTTAGTCAAGTTTGGAATACTTTGTCAAGCTAATTAATCAATACCCCAAAGGGAAATTTGCAATTATTAAAATAGTTGAAACGCAACAAGTGGTGCCATAACCAGAATACCCCGCATTCAAAAAGGGAAGGGGAAAAACAAATCAGGTTGGGATAATAGAAAGTGAATGATAAACTTGGGGTGGACTTCAACGAACCAACAGATTTCCCGACAGGCGGGACTACGACTACGAGACCTAGCAACTTTTACGAGAAGGAGATACACCGACAATCTCAGATCGGTGTAAGCTGTTAGCAAAATTTGGGTGAATGAGAACAGAGTATAAATGATTCAGTAACGTTCCATTGGCGTGTGAGTGCGGCAACCCCAAAGGGAAGTGACCCGTAGGCTTTTTTTTTAAAAAATTAATCACAAGTCTTCTAGGACGTAATAGATAGGAGGAGGATATCAGGATATTGTCAAAGATAAACAAGAAATGAAGTCAACGAGGACCACAAGGCAAACGAAGATGACCGTGGAAGGCGAGGAATGGAAAACTTGAATAAAAATAGAGGCACAGGCTTGGTGAGCAGATCAAAAAAGTCAGTTGAGGAATTTAACCAATAATGTTGCAACAACTCATGTAGTAAGGACACAGAGGAGGTAGTACAAGTTTCCCCACTTACACTAAATATGTCACTATTGAATACACTTTTTGAATCGATTTCCAGAGAAATATCAACTTCCCAAAAGAAAACCCGAGGGGATGATTCAAGGGATGTCGACCATATTAAAAGTAACCCAAACAAGACAGTGAAAACAATAGACAAAATATTAGATTGGCAACTAAAATTCGAAAAGAAACATGCCGACATGTAGCAGACCGCTAAAGGGGTAAAAGCAACGCTTAAAGTCCATACAGGAGGAACAGACCAAATTACAAGGGTACTTAACTACGATTAATACGAACAAGAACGTTTTAAGGGGAGCAGCAGGCAGCAACCAGTTTATTTCAGCAATAACATTTTAGCATTAGAACAAGATTAAAAATTTGCGAGAAAAGAGATCATGGAACTCCCCGGGCACGAGTGATGCAATTAAAGTCTGGGGGAGTGCAAACCAAGGAGCTTTATCTATTATAATATATCTATTATTATTACTACTACATGGACACCAACACAGAAAGAGGAACACACATGTAATAATCGCGTTCGGACGCACAATTCGGAGAGAGCAAAACAAGAATACCTACATTTACGGGCGGGATGTTGAGGCTATATTGTCAAAAGAACCACGGTTCAAGGCCCGAACATGTCACCAAAATTGAGGGACTGCATCAACCATACCCCACACTCCGCCACTGGTATCACACCATACTGTTGATGTTTGGACAGTAACCCCCCACGGAAGTTGGAGGCACTATTGGTGTTTCCTGATCGACGAGAGTTATCACAAGGTGACAAACTTGACCAAGCTCGGAAAAAGGAAGAGAGAATTGCGTGAGAGTGAATCCGCAAGCATAGAAGAAATTTCCGAAGGCGGCAAAATATGTTAAATGTGTAAAAGAGAGAGTCCTCAATTAATATATGGATCATTTCCTACAGTATTCAAAACCCAACCAGCATATTTATCAAAAGTTTTACCAAAAAAGAAAAAAACACCAGATGAAAGACAAAGGGAAATCAAAACATTAAAAAACACAAAGAAGAAGAACTTCTTCCAATAGAAAAATTAAAAAATTAATCTGATTTAAATCAAATTTTTCAAAGCCCTACAAGAAAAGAGTTAGGATATACAATCATAAATGATGAAAAAAAAATAGCCCTTTATTAAAATAAATATCACAGAAAGTTTCACCTTAATTTTTTAAATATATGTAGGTGTAAATCGAAGTTTAGATATTTCGATTCATTTTAAAAGGTGTAGACATTACTAGAAAAAATTTTTAGAATGATAGGCAATGAACATGAAAAGTCCTGTAACTTGTGTTCAACATTTAGAACCATTCTTGAAACGGGAAACAAAGTGACGATGATTAGAGTGGAAAGTTGGAGTGAACAATTGAAATGTTACAGAAAGACAGCTCAAGATATTCTAAGTAAGATTAGACTTTGGAAATAAATAAAAGAAAACGTTAAAATAAAAATAAATTTTAGAGGAGCAACTGAGCCTTATTCTAAATAAATCCCCTCTTGTTCACCTAGGATGATTTATTTGGGCCTGCACACTATAATTTACTCATCCTGCCGGATATTTTGGACTGAGAAATACCAATGTCTTGACACTTCCCCCCCAAATCGATATCTAAATACTTTTAAAATGAAATTGGGTACTGGCTAATCGGGACTGAGTAAACAACAATGTGACACTTTAAAAAAAAAAAAAAAATGTTGGATGACAAAGAATTTTTTGTAATTTAAATGTATTGTTAGATGAAGTCCAGACGTAACTTTATAAAGGGGAGAATAGAGGGTTGGGTAATGAAGGATGTTCATGAAGAACTGGGAGTTACAGTTCAAACATTTATGATTACTCAATTTTGTGAAAATACAAATATGTTGTTGGCCTTTTTCAGATCATATGTAAGGGGAAGCTTTTCACCAGTTTTTTTAAAGTACCTAAAGGCATTTCTTTAATTGATCCCACTGGTGGATTAGATCTGATAAAATAGAGAAAATCGAAAGATTTTTAAAATTTTGCTGACCATCGTGACTCCCAAAAGGCTCAAATTTTCTAACCAGGGTTTCCGAAGCATGAAAAAACACACATGACCATGCAAATCTACCTTAACTTGCCCCAAAATTGTATGTGTGCAAAACTAAGTATTTAAGAACATTCATAGATTGAGCAAAAAAAACGGTTGAAATTGCCCCAATTGACAAAAAAGTGCTTTTTTTTTTTCAGTAGAAAGACAAAACGTTTCTTTGTGCCAAAATTTCGATAAAAAAATTATAGACTATATTTTTCATAAACTACCAAAAAAATACAACAGGTACTTCTCGTTTTTGCCCAAAATATGACATTGGAAAGCTGTAAGTACAAAAATGTCATCAGGGGAACAGTTTAAGAGACTTTTTTAAAGAACCCAGATGTGAGAAAGTAGAAGCCAAAAAGTATCTGTTTATTTTGGAGATGGCTTAAACAATTTTCGATTTAGTATTAGAATAAGCAAACCAGGAAGGGCTTTGGGAAAACTTAGTTTGAAAACGGATTTATTTAAGTCACAAAAAAATACTTATTAATAATGCTGCGTAAGAAAAAGTTAAAAAAATGGAACGTTTTAAAAATTACGCTTTATTGGGCAAACTTAAAAAATTAATTGAATCAAAGGTTTGGAAAATACGTAAATGATTGGAGTAAATTTTTAACAAAAGTGTAATAAAAAATTTGGAGTTGAGCGAAAAAAAAAGAAAATTCTATGCTGAAAGAAGCGAAATTTGTATCCGAAAAAAGAAAATCTGAGAAAAAAAATTAAGATTAGTTATTTCACGAACAAAAATTGATCGTAGCAATGAAGACGTTACTGGACGGGTAAATAAATAATTACTTTGATATATATATATATATAATTTACCCCACACACACACACACCAAAGGGTGGCCCACGGAGAGTAGAAAGTCAATAAAGCTTTAGACAAGCGTTCACTTGCTCATTCTTCCTGTCAAAATAGGGGGGGAAGGGTTGCCCTCCCCCAAATTTCAGAGTGAAGCGCCTTCTGGAAATGGAGGTGGGCTACTTTTTGGGGGCCACCCTTAAAAACATCATGCATTTAAAAAAAGGCAATCATATACGTGAGGGTGGTAAAAAATGTTAAAATACGTAGTTGATGGAAAGGGAAAAGACTAGACGGAAAGAACTATCAATACTTGCAGTTCATTGAGAAGGGGGTTTAAAAAAACCAAAAAACAGAATTCGTTCTCTATTCAAGTGTTAAACATCAAGCATATACGACAAAATTTTTTTTTTGGGGGCAAAAATTCCTTAAAGGTTTTTTTAACGGACCGCAATCAACTGGGAAGAGATTTTGTGTTTTGAAAAAAAAAAAATGCACAAATTTAAAAACAACCCTTTTATCTATTTTTATTTTTAAAAAGAAATTTAAAATTTTCTGTAAAATTCAAATTTTAAAAAAATTAAAAAAATTTTTAAAAAGGACAATACAAAAAAAAAACGAAAAACTCAAATTAAAAAAACTTCCGTTAACAAAATCAAAAAATTTTATTTAGATTATAATTTAAATCAGGGGTTTTTTTTTTTATTTAGTAAAAAGAAATTTCACAATCATTAATCAATTTTTACTTACCTTTAAAAAACTTTTTTTCAAAAAAATTTTTCAAGAAATTTAATTCAAAATAAAAAAATTAGCTAAAGAAAGGTAAAGGGGATTTTTTTATAGTTGACAAAATAAAATCAATCAATTTTTGAAAAAAATACAACAAAAAAAGTTATAAAGTTTTAAAACAGAACTTTTTTGTTAAATAATATAGGGAACGCATCTATTTACAGGTAGTGGGGACTGCTCCGTGATCCCCCCCGGAAGTATGCGGGCCCGTTAGTTTCGTAGCCCCGTCAATGTAGATTTTGGAAGAGTCAGTAAATACGGGTATTCCCAAAAGAGTGGGCTCTCCCTGATTCTTTTTTTTTTTTTTAAATCCGGGAGGCTCCAAGTTGCTTTTTCAAGGCCCCAAAAAGGAATGACGCAAGGTTTCTTATAGGGGGTTCATGGGTTTTTTTTCCCATTCTATTTTTTAAAAATTGGGATCTAAAGGGTAATCTCTTTGGATCAATTGGGGGGGTATTGATGTAGCCAACGGGGGTTTAATTTTGAATTTTATTTTGAAAAGTTTAAAGGAGATATATTTTTATTGGTGCGGGGAAAAGGGTGAAAGGGGAGTTGCTATGAAAATAAAAAGACAAAACTTTGGGGCTTTTGCGAGTAGAGGTGTTTATTAATTGTTTAAATTTTGATCTACATACATGCCTTATATATTACTAATAAAATAGTTATGTATGCAAATGTTTATTTACTTTTAAATTATAATTTCCAACAAAAAAGGGAACAATTAGTTTAAGAATAAATTAATAAATTTTAGCAAGTTTTGGAAACTTTTCAAGCTATTAATAAAACCCCTGGAAGCAATTATTAAAATAGTAGAAACGCAAAAAAATTTGGGAAATCCTCAGCACACCACACTTTTAGCGGGAAACACATCTACACTCCAAAATTTGCTCAGTTGGGAGAACACCTCTAGCCCATAACCCGGGGTAAGCTGGTTGAACACCTCAGCACTCACACACTGGGTCAGTGATAGATCCCCCCGCCCTACACAGGATCATTGTGAAAACCTTGGGACATCACCTCAAGTTAACTGGTAAAACATCTACAAATCAACACTGGCCAGTTGGGGAAACACCTGAGCCCATCACATCAAGTTAACTTGGTAAACACATCAGCCCAAAAATCACACAAAGACCAGTTGTAGAACACCTGTACCCTCCCTCAAGTAGCTCGGTAGAACATATCAAGCACATAACAATGACCAGTTGGTAGAACACCTGTAGCCCATCACACCCAAGTTAACTCGGTAAACACATCTACAAATCACACAATGACCCCAGTTGGTAAACACCCGTAGCCCCATCACACTCAATTGTCGGTAGAACATATCAGCACATCACAAATACCCCATTGGTAGAACACCTGTAGCCCCACACACCAAGTTAAATCGGTAGAACATATCGCAATACACAATGACTATTGGTAGAAAACCTGTAGCCCCTCACACTCAGTTAACTCGGGAAACATATCTGCACATCACACAATGACTCAGTTGGTAGAACACCCTTGCCCATCACACCAAGTTTAAATTGGAAAAATCAGCACATCCCAAAAAATGACTCATTGGGAGAACACCTGTGCCCACACACTCAAGTTAACTCGGTAGAACAAATTTTTAGCACAAAACAAAGACCCGTTGTAGAACACCTGTGCCCATCACATCAAGTTAAATCGGTAGAACATACTAGCACACAACAAAGACTCAGTTGGTAAACCCTGTACCCCACCTCAAGTTAACTCGGTAGAAAATCTAGCACATCACACAAAGACTCATTGGAAACCCCCTGTAGCCCATCACCTCAAGTTTAAATCGGTAGAACAATCTGAACATCACACAATGACCAGTTGGTAGAACACCGTACCCCTCACCCAAGTTTTAAATCGGGAAACATATTAACCCCAAAACACAATGACTCAGTTGGTAGAAAACCTTGCCCATCACACTCAAGTTAACTCGGGAGAAATATCTAGCACATCACACAATGATCAGTTTGGGGAACACCCGTAGCCATCACACCAAGTTAACTCGGTAAACAATCTGCACATCACCAATGACTCAGTTGGTAAACACGTGAGCCCATCAAACTCAAGTTAACTCGGGAGAACATATTAGCACATCACACAATGACTCGTTGGTAGAACACCTGTAGCCCCTCACACTCAAATTAATCGTAGAACATATCTAGCAACACACAATGACCAGTTGGTAGAACACTGTACCCATCCACTCTAGTTCTCGGGAAACAATTTCTTTTGCAATCACACCCTTTTTTTAAACCCGGTAGAACCATCTAGCACACACACCTGGTTCAGGTGGTGAATACCTCTAACATCACACACTGGGTAAATCGTCAACCCAACTGCTTCCAATAAATTACCCAAAAACAATTTTTTTTTTTTTTTTTTTAGAAATTAATTCCTTTTCAAAAAATTTCATCTTTTCTTGTCTGGGGGTTTTTTGGCCTGTTCAGAATAATTAATTTTAAATTAAAATAATATATAAATATATATATATATATAATCATTTTGGTATTTTCATATTAAAAGTTTAGAAAGATTCCCTAAGTAATTCCTCCAAAAAACCTTTTCCATGAGCAAAACCAAACTAAATTTACCACAAAAACGCGTCTTATGCTTTGTTTGTGAATTTTTATACCAAGAAAGGGTTGGATACAACAGCCTTTAAGGGGGGAGGGATATGTGGGGAATGCCCGGCCCCACCGTGGTTCGGGTTCCAGTTTTTAAATGTAGGTCTTCCATTTTTTCAAATCACGTACCATTACACATAGCGTAAGTGCGACAACCCGAACGGGTGTAAGACGTGGTGCTAAAAAATAATTGGGGGAACGCGTAAAAACACCATGGGGATGTTTTGAACAAATAAAATAAAAATGGACGGTACTCTGTTTTTAAGGGGAAAAAGGCAATTTTTTCCCCGTTTATGGTTTTCCTTTCGTTACCTTAACGTAAACAACGGGGTGTGTCCTTATCCATTTTTCGGTTCCCCAAATTTTTAAAAATCTATATAAATTTGGGAATTATTTTTTGTACATTTTGGATTATTTTTAAGGGTTAAAATTATGAAAAAAAATTTTGAAAATTTTAAACAACATGAAAGCCATCCCAAACTATAGTATTATCATCCGCACAAATTTTTTAAAATGGTAAAACATTTTATAATTAGTTTATTTATTTTTATTATTTTTTTTATTAAATTTGCACCGCGTTTACTACCCCCTTCGGGTTTTTACGCCCTTACGCTAATGTGTAATGGTGGGTGATTTTAGTGAAATGAAGGACCTAACTTTAACGTGGAATCCAAAACCCCAAGGGGGACCTGGCATTCACACTTCACAAGATGTCTTGTCAGAGGGTAGGAATGGGGGGTTGAAATCAAATAAATCTGTGCCGGGGGCCGAGGTCGAACCCCGGCCGCCAGCATAGAAGTTGAACCTACCCCTAGCCCACCAGGTCCCCCCATTTATTTTAATGTTGAGGTTTTAGCCTGTAACATTTTAAAATATCATTTATAAAACTTTATTTTTACCCTTTTAAATGCCAGCTTCTTTGGGGTTTCGTGGGAACAGGGATCAATTTGTCTAGCGAATTATCCCCGTGTATAAAGGTTGGGGTTTCAATTCACGTTTATACAAACCTGTATTTCACGAAAAAGTTTTCCATTATCCCCAAACTATTTATTCATCCACCCTTATAAAATTGCGGTCAGCGGGGTTAAAATACGTGGGCCAAGAAAGTGTAAAGTTTTTATAATAAAGCTGTATTGTTTTCCTATATAAATTAAAATTAAAAAACTATTTGTCGGGGGTTTTGGGCTCAACTAAATAGTTTGTTAGATTGAGTAAAATTAATAATAAAAAATTGATTTTTTAATAGTAACATATTTTGCCTGGGCTATATCATTTGTAACCCAGTTTTTTGGAAAAATTACCAAAATTATCGTTTCCCCGGGGGGCTCCCGAAGTAATAATTGTACATCCTTTCCGTGAGGCTCTTTTTATGTCTCGAAAAGATGATGGGTGGGGATATTTTTAGGGGGTTTTTAATCAATAAAAAACTTTTTAAACCATAAAAAAGCCTAACTAACCAACCTTGGTGACCGTTGAAGAATTTACTTTTTTGGGAAAAAAACCAAAAATACCACCCCGGGAATCAAGCTGGTACTACTAACGAGCCCGTGCACTGACACTAAAACCCTTAGGCCAGTTTATTTTAAAATAAATAGGCACATTTAAAAATATTTAAAATCCCCATATTTTATCCTTTCCCAACTCCTTTTTTTTACAGTGTTATCTAGCCGTTGAAGGAAATGAACCCAAAACCTACACAAAATCTTTATTCATTTGACACCAAAAAGCTTGCCTTTAATAAACGGAAAATACTAATCTCATCTTTAATATGAACTTAAAAAGGCCCCAAAAGTTTAATAAGGTCGGCAGGAAAAAACATGTTTGTATTAGATTCCCCAGTATGGATAAAAACCCGCTCCAAACCTTAGGGTTTACCCAATGAATACTTAACTGATTATTAAGCGAGTTATTTTGGGAAATTTTTTAAAACAAAGCAAGGACGATAATGTTTACTTTTTTGGGAAAATTTTTCCCTAATTTTCCAAGAATTTCCATTTGGAAAAAAATTTTTTAAAAAATTTAAAAAAAAAAAATGCAAAGATATAGCTCACATTTTTTAAACACATTTTTTTTTTTTTTTTCCGCTAGTTTTAAAAAAAACTTTAATTTTTTTTATTTTCCCAAAAAAAATAAAAAAGCAATTGCATTTTTTTCTCAACTCACGTATTGACACAAGCTTGTAAGGGGGATAACCCGGGAAAGGGAGTAAGACACGGGCTAAGTATTTTTATTATTATTTTTATTTTTATTTTTATTATTATTATTATTATTATTATTTTAACAACGCTTGTGGTTTACTTTTTCACTAATTCGGTTCTACTGTAGACCAGAGTGAAAAATTTTTATTTCAGGTTAAAAAACAAAATTTTTGTAAGTATAGTGGACAATAAACAATTAAAATGGTTTTGGAGTTTTCTCGTTTTGCTTCCTTTCCCAAACAGCAAAATACCAAATATAAAAATGTTTTTTTTGAAAAGGGTTAAAATTAATTTCCTAGAAGTGGACAACAGGGTGGACCTCTGCCCTTGGGATCTGTGTTTATCTGATTAACGCCACTAGATTTTTTTTTTTGTCTGGGGGGCATCAAGCAAAAAGGGGTTTTGAATGCCTGTTAAGACCTTCATTCATTACGACAAAGGGTAATGCAAGCGTGCAAGAAACAACAGTCGCACAAGTCGGTCGCCCCCTCTTTCTACATTTATAGGTGCAAAAACTTGGGTCTGGGCTGAACCGTCAATTTGAAAATTAAAAAAAAATAAATAGTAAAAACCTAACGATTTTGTTTTTGTTTAATTTTTGCTGTTTCGCGAAAAAAAAGGGGTTTTTGAAAATCTTTCAAATGTACATTTTGGGTTTTATTTTTTTATCCCTACCACTTCCCCCAAAAATTTTGACTTTAACCGGGGAAACCCCTGTATAATAAAAGCCGAGGGGCTTATTTCCCCAAGTAGCTACATCCCAAAGGGCCGTTCCGGGGAGGGGGGGTTTAAAAACCCCACCACAAAATTTTTTAGGGAAACAAAATATATTGGCTTTATTAGGGTTAAAACAATTAAAAATTAAGATACAAATACAAATTAGGGGCGTGTACCATAAAAAGCACTTCAAAGAGCTTCTAGAGGTGAAAATTTTTTTTTAAAAATGCCCCAGCTTCGGCATTTTTGGGGGTTATTTTACCAAAAAAAAACACTTCACTGAGCTTCAAAAGGGTTTAAAAATTTAGAAATTTTCCAACCCTTTGGGCAGTGGGGGGTTATTTTACCATGAAAAAAAACACTTCAAGTTTTTAAAAAATTTTTATCATCTAGAATTTGTCTAGTTTCCAGATTTGGGGGGTTTCCCCCCAAAATTCTCCCCCCCCCCTAAAATTTAATTGGTGGCTACGGTCTTGAGCGTACATTGAGCAGAGCGGCAGCGCGCTGTCAACGTCCATGCGGTGCTGCCCCGCCCACAGACTAAAAGTTTTTTTTACTACTTTACTGTTCCAGCCTTGTCTGGGTCGTGTTTAATTAAAACCCATAATTTTCCCACTCCGGCTTGCAGGCCTGTCGTAGCTACGATGGAAAACAAAAAAGGAGTAAAAAAAATAAACTATAATCCCTTTAAATAATAATTTTAAAATCCCACAGACCCGGGTAAACCCCAATCTCACTAATAACATCTCCCATCAAACTCTAAAAGGGGATTTTTTGCATGATAGTTAAAAAATTATTAACCGCAATGGCTATCTAAACCTAAAAAAATTGACCTTTATTCAAAGAGTCCCCGTATATCTGCCGTCCGGGAAACCGCCTTTTTGATAACGTATCCTATACCTGAACAGGGAGTAATCGCGGTGCTAAAAAAAAAAAAAACGTTCAAGACCGATCTGTACAAGAATCGCGTTAGGTTTCGTGAGAACAGGTGATCGAGCACGGCAAAAGCACTGCTAAATTTAGCCCCACGCCGCCCGTGGAAAAAACCCCACCCTTTAAAAAAATGTATCGCCAACAACATGCTAGGGTGCGAACGCCCCGCGACATTTATCAGAGGGACCGGTGAAGATAACTTTTTTTCAATTTTTTTCAAAGGTCCCGGTTTCCACGGGGGTCAGAAATACCCGGCTCTTTGTAAAGGGGGCATTTGATTTTTTATAGCTATCCATTACAGGATTAATATATTTTAGCATCTTCTCGCGGCTTCGCTCGCATTAAACAAAATATCAGCATGGACGAACCCACTTAGAATACTAGAAAAGAGTGAAACTTTGCCGAGAACCGTGTTCAATTTGCTACAATGCTCAAAAAACACATGGATTCCCCCTTCCCCCCTTTTTTTTTAAAGGGCCCGGCTTTTACACGGGGTCTTTTTTGTATCCGTATTACCACCCCGTGTGTCACTGTTTTACCCCTTTTTTCAATATATATTTCTCATTTAATAAGCTTTATGGCTTTAAGATTACCATGGTTCCCTTTAAAAATGGGAAAACAACGAATATGTCCACCCCCGATCCGAGATTTTTTTTGGGAGTTACTAAAAACATACAAATAAAATTACACACAAATTTATACTTTAGGTATTGATTAGAAATTAATAGCCAACAACCTTTGGGAAATAAAATCAACACACGGCTTCAAATTCATTGAAAAGGACGGTCGAAAAAAAGGAACCACGATTAAATTAATTTAAATTATTGAAAAATTACACCGGTAACGGAAATAAAATGGGCCCTTTGGTTTAGTGCATTCCATCCCGGGCCAAAGGGTAATTCTTCACTCTTTTTTAAAAGGCCTCTGTGAGTGTTGGAATCAACTACAAGAGTGACCAAAATTATCACGAGTACGAAACACAGCATTTGCAACCGGAGGGGTTGTTTTTCCCCAAGTGTACAAAAATACAATATTGTTTTTAAAGAAAATTTTTTAGTGAATCCCAAAAAACATACTAAAAAATTATTGAAATTTAGGGTACCTCTTAGGGGGGGACCCAGCTCAGACTAAATTTCATATTTAGCCTTTAAAAACAAGTGAAAATCACTGTACGGGGAGGGTTTTTGGGATAGCTCAGTGATAAGAAAGGGGCACTGTGTCAAAGACCCGGGGGTTTTGATCCGTGCCCCAGTGTTTTTTTTAACGAATTGGAATTAATGTTTGAGATTTGAATGTGGGTTTTTTTTTTTTTTTTTTTTGTTGAAATAGGATGCTAACGGCTTTTTCTGGGTTTTAGTATTTTTTTCTACTAAATATTCTTTGGGGGTGAGAAAATATTGGAAAGGTTTTTTCGTCTTTCCTATTTTTTAAATTTGGGGAATACTTGGGGAAAACCCCTGCTTTGTTTTCCCAAATTTAGTTAAAGGGTTCACCTTTCAGGTTATAAAACACTTTGGATTTAAAAGAATGACAAAACAAAAAAATTCTCCCCAATTGCTACTATTGTTTTGGATTTTTTTTTAAATACTAGTTTTTGGCCGTCTACAACAGATTGATTATTTCTAACCCGCTTTTCAAAACCCAACTTTCAATGTAATTGCATGGATTTTTGTAAAAAAAAAAGTAAAATTTCATCAATATAATGCAAGATGGATAAAAAAAGAAATAAATCAAATATTTTTTTTAAATTAATTATAAAATTGTTTAAAGAAACGGCCACGTCCCTTGGCCAGACTTTTAAAAGGGCTTGGGCAGATATATACCAGCCATGTCCAAGTTTTGCCTGTAACTAATTCAAAGTAATTTAAAAACCCGTTTTCTGGAACTGCCTCCATCACAAATAAAGAGGGTGCAATGGGCCAAGGGTCCGCAATTTCAGAGAAAAAATACATTACCTTGAGATAAAGTTGTTAAAAAATTTTGCATTAATTAGCTTTTTAAACCAATTTTATCACTTTGGCAGGTTCCATTAAAAACCCCCGTTAATTTTGTAAGTACCCAAAGGGTAAATTTCATTACTAATCTGCCTATTTTTAAATAAACTAATCGGCGTGGTATTTTTAAGGGTCAAACTGTTGAAAAAATTTCCCCTAGACAGTCTCCTTTTCCCGCCCCTACATCCGCTGGTTTTAATGTGAACAATGGACCTCTTCTTTTTGCATACTCAATACATTCTCATTTATTTTAGGTCTTTATCGTTTCCAAACACATAAAAGGGCCCTTCAAGAATCACTTTGCTCAGCCATTTTCAAATTCTTGTGAACTATCGGCCCTGTGTCGAATAATCCCTGGGATTTCCATGATTTTTTTTTCCCGGGTGTATTTTAAACTTTTTTCGACACCCCGGTGAGAAATTATTGTGATCGTCAAAAAATTCTAACTCGATATTTGATAAAGTCGACTTCCTTCCCCCGAAACCAAAAAAAGTTGTTTTCCAATTTTGTCTGTCTGACCCTTTTTATAGAGCCAAAACGTTTTTCAGATTTAGCTATAACTTGGTATCTGGGTTTCCATAAGGTTCTCCAAGGGGTTTTTGGGAATTAAAAATTCCAAACCCCAAAGTTTAAAAGGGTAGTTTACAAAGGGGAAAAAAAAAAAAAAAAAGGGAAAAAAAAGGGTTTATTCAGATTCGCCAAAGATTTTGATTATTTTTATATATATCCCCTGTTTTTTGTTATAAACAAAATGATATGTTTCACTTTCTCATTAAAATTACTTTGAGGGGACTTTTCACAAGGGAAAATTTTTTAATTTCAAATTCTAAAATATTTGAGTACGAAATATCTACTATTGAAAATTGTAGTACTATTAAAGATAAAATATCTTTTATTTGTATTAAAATTTTTTAAAATCATAGTTTTTTGGCTTTAAGTAAAAAGTATGTATTTTTAATTATGTTCTTTAAAATTTTAATTTGATTCTCATGATTTTTGGTGGACAAAAATGTTTCTCTTTTTTCACTTTTCTTAACGTGTTCCCCATTTATAATGCAAATGGGGTTGTAGTAAGAACAATGTATAAAATCCATTTATGACTTTGGTATACAACAATGTTTAAAAACCTATTTTTTTGTTTCACAAATCTTTCGAGTTTTTTTAATGTTATTTAAGATAAAATAGGGAAAAATCTTTGCCGTGCACCCTTACATTTATTTAATTTCTCATCATCATTTTCATTGGGGAATAAAGGAAGTTATTTTTAAAATTTCCGTTTCATTGTTAATTTGAGAATTAAAATCCCTTCCACAACTGAGCGTATTTAATTTTACTGGGTGATGCTGCACTATGGCATCAGAATAATTATTGGAAACACTTCCAAGGTCATCTCCCCCAAAACCCAAAACCCTTTTTTCCAAATGTAAAATATCATTTTCATAGCCTAATCGCAAAGATCGTTGAGCATATATTGCACGGCCAAGCCATGGTTAACTCATTCATATTAGTAGTTTGACCTGGGGAACGGTTGCATAGTTAAAAAGTAACCCAAATGAAATTTTTTGTTTGCGTTCAAATCAAAATACATTCTGCTTTAGACTTTTTCTTCCTGTTCAGCAACATATCTGGATGTTTCCCCAAAAAGGTGATTGGGGGTTTTCCTAGTTAAATTGGTTCCCCTTTTCTCCCTTATGTTAATATTTTTTAACCCGAGACAAATTTTTAACAATTGAAACACCAGGGAATAGATTATGTTTTCCCTGGAAAAGGCCCTCTTGAAAATAAAAAAGGTTTCTCGCGGGATCCAGGCTCGGCAATAACCAAAATATAAAATGCAGAAAGAAAGCCTGAGAGAAACGGAATTTTTTACAAAAACGTTTCTTTTGCTAATGTATGCTTTCACCCCTTTTCATTTTCAATATGACCTTTGACTAGGATAGTCATTTGTTTGGGTTTTTAAAAAATTTTAAATGTACTAAATTAATATAAATTAAATAATGATGTTGAACGTTACCTTGAATTTTTTTACTTGACCAAAAATCACTTTCATATTTTTGTAGGATAAAAACAAGAAAACATGACTATGAAAACGGGTATCTTAAATAAATCATTTTCTGTGGTTTGACAGGGAATTTTCCATTCTAGATTCCTTTTTTTTTAAGGTAAAACTGAAAACAAATTTAAATGACCAATAAAATCATAAATCATACAAACATACTACATACAACATACTAATACTAACATACATACATACTCATACATACATACATACAACAACATAATCATACTACATACAAACAAACATACATAAATCAAAAATACATACTACAAAACATCTAATACATACATACATAAATGCAAAATTTCATCTAAAACATCATACATACAAACATACACGATCGATAAATAAAGTTCCCAAAAAATATTATTAAATAATTTTTATGTTGGGTTTGAATATTTGCAAACAACTTTGCCCCCTAACCCAATCCCTTCCCCTACTAATTACGTGGCAAGCCGCCACTGCGAATAATTTACCGTAATATTTTCCTACTGAAAATTTACTGGAAAATTTTAATCTCTGTGATTTACCATATAATGACTTTTTTTAAACTAATTATGGATCTCGACTGAGTTTAGAACACATTTAAGAGCTCTCTATGCTACCTCATTATTTATTTTTATATTAAGGCCGCCTTGTTGGACCAGGGCTGATAAAAACAAGATAAATGGACGATTCCAATCATAGCGTATTGAAATGCTTGTTTAATACAGATTTTTTTTATTTCACAGATTTTTGTATATTTCTTTTTAGCACCGTGTCAGGTTATACACATATGCACTAATTTACACTAATGAGTTAGGGATGAGGAAGGCTTAATTTAGAGGAAGTGTACTCGCATTTGCGTGGAGCAAGATTTGAAAACCACCCTTCGTACACCCGATTGAGAGTTGAACCCTGAACTCCCTGTCATCGGTGGTCTAAAGATGGTCTAGAGCAGTGGCAACCAAATGGTGGACCGCAGGTACATCTTTAAGGACCTTGACGAGATAGTGATAAACAGAAGAAATGATGCTATTTTGGTGGTGGGGCGGGTAGTAGACACAGAAGGCCAGTGATAATAGATAAGTAAATAACTTAAGGAAAGAAAATCACGTTTTTGAATTAGTATAGTCATATAGGCTTTGAAGTTGAGTCACTGTTTTAGTTTTGCCGGACCTTGGAAGTATTTCTTCTTGTTTTTAAAACGGTCCTACATCAAATAATTGATGAAACCTGGTCTAGAGTGAGGCTTTAGAGTAGTCCATGCGGACACGAAAGCAGGTTTTCTATGGTTACATTTAAAAAATGACACTTGTACAATAGAATTAAACCTGACACTTTTGACTTTGGTACGCTACCGGGTTTGATTTCAAACTAAGTGATTTCTTAGAATATTATTTTCCTAGAATATAATAGACAGGACAATAGTATCCACATTAGCATGAATCATCCAGCAGTATGGGCCTGTTGTTAATGAAAATGGTTATATTTAAAGTTAAGAAAATGTATCCTTGTATTTGTTAGATAACGTGTAAAAAATACTACACATTTTTTTTACTCTTTTAAGAAAACTTATACCTAAATTGGTTAATTAGGTTCAAATTTTATACAAACAAAAAACTAAATTACTTTACTTTAAAACATTTTGTACATATTAAGATACAAGGCAAATTTTAACAAGACCAAGGGGTAAAAAAAATTTTTTCAAGAATTTAAACCAAAATTTTGGGTTTTAAAAAAAAATCCGCTAAAATAAAACCATATAAACGGGAAAATATAATTTTTTAAGGCCAATTTCTATTAAATTTGAGAGCTTTAAGGACAAAATTAAGGGAAGATACCTATTACTTGTTATTTTTTTTTTAAAATTTAATCACCGCCAAAGTTCATACCCTCTTGCTTCAGGCTGGGAATCTTTCTTTCCTTGATTGAAAAAGAAATTATTCCTTGTCGCAAATTTGGGTTCTGGGAGTTGCTCTAGGGGAAAAAATTTCTTGTCACATTTACTTGATGATTGATGAGGACTAAGGGGCCCCCAACTTTCCCAACCAATCTACAAAAAGGGTGCTCCAAAACTAAGACTTTAATTTTGCTGACAAACATTTTTTAAAACGAGTTCTCTATTTTTGGAACAAAAGTGTTTTTAAGTTAAAAAAATAATTACTACTTTTTTCGGAAATTCACGGGGTTGACTTTTGGCATTGTAGTAATTTTGTCATCGTTCATTTTTAGATACCATTTTGGTATGGATATTTTAAACGGACATCTGGCCCCCTTTTTAAAAGTGTTGTTAAAGAATAAAGTGTTACTAGGTTTTAAAAAATCCCCACTGGAAATATAAGAAGCCAGGAACGTTATCACACAGGACACTCATCTGAGCTATCATATGTTTTTGATTGGGTTGAAAATAATTGCTCGGAATAATTTTTTAACGATCAAAGAATGGAAAATTGGAAAGGTCTAGGACTGGTAACCCCAATAAGAAAGAAAACCCCCTTTTAAAGTTTTTTAAAATAATTTAATTGTTTTTCCTTTTTTCATCTTTTAGTTCATAAAAATGTTAGTTAGATGCAATATTTATTCAATGAAAAAATTTTTTGGAACTAGTCCATTTTCCTTTTTAAAAAAAATATGACAAAAGGGTCACTAAAAAAAGTAAATACATAGGAGGCCGAATGGTCATTAAATAAAACAATATTGTCACAAAAAAATGGAAAAAACCTCAATTTTAAATTTCTTTGGGTACATTAATTAAGAGCCATCCCTTTTTTTTTACCAAAAAAATTTAAAAATTTTTATTTCGCAAATGTGTGAGGTAAGGCCAAAAAATAAGTGAAGTTACTTCGAAGGGGATGACAGACAAATGCGTGTCCGTTAAAGTGATCGCTTGAGTGTTTGTTTCTTTTTTTGAGCGATAATTATCTTTACTGTTTTGGGAATATACTATGTTGAAAAAATTTTAATTGGGTACACCAACTTACTTGCTAGCTTTCAACAAATAATTACCAATTTCCAAAATTCTAATCCCAAGGGTGTAACAACGCAATCAGTTTGGTTGGGCCATATTGTACGTTGGTTCGCCCCTTACCCAAGGCAGTACAGGCACTCCCCAACCCGCGTCCCCACAATGTTAGTTGTTTGTTTTAAATAAATGTACTGTACATGAAGATGACAATTAGATCAGTCAGTAGTGTGATGTCACTGAAAAAAAATCCCATTTTGATTCCCGGCATGGGCAAACATTTATCATTGTGTAATGAAAATTGATTTGCCCCTAAAAGATGTGAAAGCATTGACAAAAATTCGTCCAAAATTTTTAAAAATACTTATTCTTTTTAAATTTATTATATATTAAAGGGCCCCTAAAGCACTTCTTCTCAAGAAGGCAAAAGCCACGAAAGGACGTCACGCACGTGACACCACCAAGTCATTTGCAATAAATTTTTTTTTAAATAAAACTTCCTCTTCTCGATGGTTCGAAGAGAATTTTAAAATTTACTTGGTTTTTTTCCCGGCTTCGAAGGCGAGTCACAGAATGTTTTGCTTGTTTTTTTGTTTTTTAAACTAAACCTTTCGAAGTTTCCCTGCCCGGGAATATTAAAAGGGATGGTGCCATAAAGGCAGTGGCCCCATTTGGGCATGTTCTTTTGGGATTGGGGAGTTGTCATGTTCCTGGGAGTTGGAGTTGTCAGTTTTCGTTGGGAGTTGGGAGTTTGGCGTCTAGAAACACCTGTCCGCGCTACCCCCGCGTATTTTTTTCGATATATCAAATTTTCGCATTAAAATTAATGATTCCAAAAAAAAACATGTAAAAAATGAAAAGTGTAAAAAACAAAATTCTTCAATAGGCACCCATCGCGGTAACGTAAACCAAACTTAAAATTGGTTCCCAACTTAGGGGCCCGAATTACCTCCCCGAGATACGCACGAGATACAGCACAAATTATCTCCCAGATACAGCACAAATTACCCCCCGAGAACGCACAAAAACCTCCCGAGATACAGCACGAAAACACCGAATTATTCCCGAGATCAGCACGAGAACCTCCCCAAATCCCCGAAAAACCCCCCCGGTAACGTAAGGAAAACCCGAGACCAAGAAAGCAGTAAGCAACGCCGGGGCCAAATAAGCATAAGCAACGCCGGATAAAGCAGGAAGAAAACGTCGAGACCGACAGAAGCAGCTTCCACACCAAAGGAAAAGGGGTGGAGACGATCAAAAGAAGATCAAAATAAGTCACAACAAAACTTAAATTAAATAGGAAAAAATTTTAAATTTTAGTCATTTGTGCTTTTTGGGGGTGGGAACAGTAAAAATTTTTTTTTATGATTTAAAGTAAGGGAAACAATAATTAAAAAATGGCAGATTCAAATAAATAGTGACGCTAGATATTCTAAAGAACAGCTGAAAATAGCCTGGGAAATTTTATTTTCTAGAAAATCAAGAGGAAATAGGGGAAAGTGAAGGGGACAATGGAGATCTTGCAGAGGGGAGAGAGAAGGGATAGGACAGAAAAAAAAGAAATTTTTTTATATAGATAGGAAAAAGAGAAAAAAAAGGGAACAAAAAATGAGAAAACCGTATTTTTTTAAACCCAAATTTTAAAAATGTACAGCAAATAGTAGGAGTAATAGAAAATAGCGGGAAAATAAAAGCAAAAATCAGAAAAAAAAAAAAGTAGCCGGGAAATAAATCAGAAAATGATCAAAGTAACAGGAAACTAATCAGAAAATCGAAAAATACCCAAAAGAAACTAGACAGGAAATCAATCAAATAATTTTTAAATCCCCAGGAAAATTTAATCAAAAATAAACAAACCAGAAAAAATTTGAACAAATCAGTAAAAAAATAAGTGCAAAAATGGGTTTAAAGAAAGGGGGTTTTGATCAAGTTTTGGGTTATGTGGGAAAAAAAAATAACCAATTAGAGACGGTTCATCAAAATTAGCAGTACATTAAATAGGTAAAACAAAAAAGTGATAGAACGGAAAAATAAAACAATTTTGATTGAAAAGCAGAAAACTTGGGAAAAGAGACAGTTCAATTAAGGGGAAAGTTTTCACAAAATAAAAATAAATAAAACAATAGAACTAGAATCAAAAAGGGGTTTAAAGGAAGGGGAAAAAAAAGGGGGGAAATCTGGACCTTCGGGTAGAACACAATGAAAGAAATAAATGAGGAAAAATCATACTTGATTCTCAGCAAACACAAAAAAAATTTTTTAATTTAAAAGAACAGTAATGGGATCGTAAAAAAGGGCAGTAGAAAAACTAGATAAAAAACTTACCGATTTTGTGGTTGAAAATCAAACAAATCTAGGGGAATTAGTAACTTACACGAAAACCCCAACCTATTTGCTAAGGGACAAAAGAGAAACGTCAAAAACCCTTTTCCAAAATTTAAAGGAAAGAGGGAAACTTTTCCCAGCAGACAATATAAAAAATAAAGTAAAAGATATTTAAAGGAGAAGAATAAATGAAAAAATCAAAAAGAGATTTTTTTACAGGCCTAGAAGAGAGGCAACCGGACAGTATATAAGAGTGAATGGAGCATAAGCAGGCAAAAGGGAAAATTTTTAAAAAAATTTTGGGTCTCAAAATAGCAGGATGATTTTCTAAAATTAAATTTTTTTAAAAAAATAAACGACAAGGAGGGTACTATGAGTGAATTTTTCAAAAAAATTTGTAACACGGGCAAAATATTTGCGATACCCAGTATAGGGGATAGATTAAATAGGTCTTCTAATGATCTTTTTCCCAACCCAGACAAGACGCCTCATTAGTATAAAAAAAACAAAAAACAAAGAAGTAAGAGAGTATTTTTTGGCATTTGACATAGATATAAAAGAAACAAAAAAAACATGACAAACAAACAGTTTTAAAATATTGGGGATGGGCATAGGCAATAAAAACCCTAAATTAAAAAGAAATTAAAAATGGACAAGATAGGCAGAGATTAAAAATAATTACCCAAAACCCAAGAAAAATAAAAAAATACCACATCCTAGAATAAAATTCGACAGGTGGGAAACCCAAGGGACCTTCGGGCAAATAAATTCTAGTGTAGACAAACTACTAGAAATAACAATGAGGAAACCCCAGATTCACAACCAATCAAGACATCAACCCCCAAATTTTTTAAATTAGTACCACCTTTTCAGGGAAATTAAATTTAAATGATAGACTCACAAAAAAATTTGACCCAGGGGAATTAACAATTTAAATTTCGGATTAATAAATGAAAAAAAATTAGCATTAAATTAAATTTTTAAAATTTTAAATAAGTAAAAATAAGGAACCTAAAAATTTTAGTTGTAAAAGAAAATTTTAAAAAAAAATTTAAGTAAATTTTAAAAAAGCAAAATTCCGACGTAAAAAAAAATTTTTTCCCTGGAAAGAGAAGGTTGTCGTATTTGTAGAAATTGAAAATAAACAATTATAAGTGCACAACAAGGTTTAAAAAAGACCCCAAACTAAATTACATCTTGCGAAAAAAGTTTAAAAAGATCAGCAGAAAACGAACCCGGTACATGAAAAAAAGATTCTTAAACTATTGAATACGCAAATGGCCTTTAGTTTTGTAAAAAAATCAAAATTATCACACTTGAATAAGGAAGTAAAAAAGTTTTTTTTACTATATAAAGGGACCATACGGGTAAAAATCAAATAGTCAAAATGTATACTTAATTAAGACCCGAGACTCTTAAGATTAAGGGTTTTAATGTCCAGAATTTAAACCCATTATGCAGAAGATATCTAACTTTTTTTCGCTAAAAATTAAAAAGGATAGGACAGGATTTTTTTTACAAAATTAAATTTAAAAAATGACCATGAAAAGTTCGAACCTGGACCGAGCTAAATAACAACAAAAGAAATATTTAAAAGGGCTTTTTTTTTTCCTAGAAATACGCAGTGGTTAAAAATACTTATATATTGTGCACAAAACAACAACAGAAAAAACCCCAAACTCTGCAACGCGGTTTTTTTTAAAAGTGATAAGGGGGTGACACACCTAAAAATTAAATTGTAAAAAAACCCCAAAACGACCAAACAAAAAAAGTGAGACTAACTTTATTTTTCAAAAAGGAATTAAACCCTTCTTTTGTAAAAATTGAGGGGGTTGAAAACAAATTCTATACTTTCATTCCTACTCCCACAAAAACAGGTGTGGGCCCCTTATTGTCTTCCCTACATCGAAAAAGCTAAGCGACAAAACCAAACTGACTTGGCCACGAAAGAAAAATCACTTTATTTTTATTTTTTTTATTCAAAATCAAGTAAAACCCGGGTACTTTAAAGTATAAAACTATAAGTTAAAATAAATTTTTTATAAATTTGATTAAAAATAACATTTGAACTTGCTAATTTAAAAAGTTGTATAAATAAAAATGGAGAACGATGGGAGGGGCATGGCCCTTAGAACATGCAAGGGATAACATCGGATAGAGGTTAGGTGGGGCTGGATAAGTTTGCACTAGGAGCGTGGGAACCCTAAAACACACAGGAGAATTGGGGTTAAGTATTTCTAAGATAGGTCAAAATTTTTGTTAATTGTAAACTATTTTTTAGGTAATAATTTGAATAAAAATTAGGCTAACGGGAATTTTTTGATTTTAAAAAATTTTATAATTTCATTTAAAGAAAAAGTTGGGAAGTTTTATTAATTTAATAGACGACTGGAAATCTAATAAATATATTTTTCTCAATGTGCAATTTTTTAAAATAAAGATAAGGTTTTTTAATTTTTAGGGGGGGTTTTTTTTAATTCATTAATTTAAATGGCAAAAATTAAAACTTTTGATTCAGATATAAGAAATCACGGTAGGCTGATAACTAAGAGTATGACTAAGATACTAGAGAGTTTAAATTTAGATAGGGACTTGAGGGTTTTTACAGTATGAAGGGGAGGGGAAAAAAGAGGGCCCTAAGTCTTTTTTAAAAGCATTTTTTTCAGTAGGGGTTAGGTCTTTCATTGAGGGATATAGGTTGAGAAAGTGGAGTTGGGTTTTTTCAGATTTGGCTTTTCTAGGGGGGAAGCCTGTCTAGATAATTAATCTCGTTATGGTTTAAGGGTGGCCCCAGGGCTCTAGCAGCGTTGAGGAGTTAGGGTTTTTTGAGTGAGGGAAATTGAGGTTTTTGATAAGGGGTATAAAACCATGAAGAATAATTTCATTTTAAAGTGGTGATCAAACGGGTCACCCAAAATTGGTAGCAGGTATTCACAAAAAAGAGTTAAACACAAAGCAACAAAGAGCAGTTAAAAAATGAGCGAGGCTTAAGTTTCCACTATAAAAATGCGATAAATATCCAAGGTTAATTCTGGATTAAAAATTTAAAAATATTAGGGGATTGTGAAAAAGTTTTTAAAAAGGGATTCTGTGTTTTCGTAATGTAAATAATGTAATGATTAACAAGGATAGACAATTAGGGTGTTAGACCTAAATTTGGCTATATAAAAGATTTTATTATAATTTTATTTTTTAAATGCCCAAAAGGGTAACAGGGAAATCAAAAGATTGTAATCAACGAAAGATGCGGAAAATTTTTTTTTTACTAAGGAATTTAAAATTTTTCAATTAAAAGGGGGAAAATAATTTTCAATATTTTTAATGGTGAAAAAGATAATTCAATGTTTCAAAAGTGCTTTATGATTCCCCAAAAATTGTCTAATATTTCAAATATTTTAAATTTGTTTTGGATTAGGTATTCTCATAAAAAGATTTTGGTAAGGTGTTCAGATGTTTTGTTTTTATCCCTTTTTCTTCCAAACAATGAAATTTATTTTCTTTAATAATTGGGTTTTTTTGTAAATTCTTTTTTGGTGTCTTTAAACTAAGACTCATAAATGTATTTCAAGTGATGGCTCATATAGCGAATTTGGCCGTCAGGCTTTTTTAAAATTTTAATATGGTCATATAGCGAATTTTGGCCGTAGGTTTTTAAAGGGTATGTGTGCATTAAGGTGTTTTTAAGTTGTTAATATAATAAAGTAAAAGTGGGGGCCGTGAAGGGTCATTGAAATGAATAAAAATGCAAAGAAGTGTTTTTAAAAATAAAAAGATTTAAAAGACTCTTTGATTGTGACAATTATATTCAATTTTTTTTTTTTAAAATTTAAAGTATTTTAACAATCTTAAAATTTAATGCAACAATTTTTTGTTTTTTTTTAAAAAAAAAACTTTCATTAGTAATGATTAAATTTAATTTTTATATAATTTAAAGTTTATAATAAACTTATATTTTTTTATTTCAATTAATTGTAATTAACTTAAAAATTTTATATCTTGATATTTTATTTATCTAATTTTAACTTTTTGATTAACATTTTATATTTTAATGTTTTCTTTATATAATTTAATATTATATAATTCATGTAAACTTACAGTCGGAGAAACCACTTCAAATATTTTCATTCAAGAACAACATTATACAGAGGTTCCAAATATTTGGGGTTTTTTCCAATTTGTGAAAAATTTTTTTTCAGGATGTTCAAAAAATTGTTATTTGTAAATTTTTTACGGGGTGTGCGAAAAATGATCATGTCGCCTTTTTCGTTTTTTTTTTTTTCAAGCTATAAAAAGTATAACTAGGCTTACTTTTTGAACCTTTTTTGGGGGTATTTAATTAATTGATTTTCCCCGAAAAGTTGTGAAAGCTTTACAAGAATATCGTCCTAATTTTATAAACATAACTTATTTCATTAAATTATGTATAATTTAAAGGCCCTAAAGCACTTCTTTTCAAGAAGGGGAAAAGCCATGAACGTACGTCACCACGTGACACCAGCCCAAACAGTTTGACAATATATTTTTTTCAAATAATAACTCCTCTTCTCGATGGTTCGAAGAGAGATTTTAAAATTAACTTTAGTCTTTTCCGGGTCTCGAAACGTCGATAGCACAAGATGTTTTTGTCTTGTATTTTGTTTTTCTAAAACTAAACCTTCTCGAAGCTTCCATGCCGAGGGAAATTAAAAGGGGGGGGTGCAACATAAAGCAGTGGTCATTGGCGTGTTCATTTTGGGAAATTGGGAGTTTCAGTGTCAGTTGGGATTGGGGGTGTCAGTTTTCATTGGGGGTTGGGGGTTTTGGGGTCAGCAACACCCCGTCCGCGCTAGCCCCGGGAATATTTCGATATATTATTTGCAAATAATTTAAACTGATTCAGCAATAAAAAAAAGTCAAAATGAAAAGTGTATTTAACATAATTCTCAATAGGACCCCTCCGGTAACGAAACCAGAACGTTACAATTTGGCGAAATATGGGTTTTCCCTTTACAGTGAGGGTTAAGTGGGGACGCATGTTTTGCGTCTTAGTCTAATTAGATTTAAGGGATATGAAGCTGCAAAAGGCCCAACAAGCCGGGATTTAATTTTTATGGGTTGAAAAAAAAACCACCCAGGGCCACCACTAGAAAATATAATGGATGTAAAAAAAAGGACATCACACGTCTTTTAAAAAAATCCTAGTTATTGCACAAACCAAAACTCCCAACGACAAAATGTTTGGTTTGTAAGCGGGGCTAATTTAAAAATAAATAAACTTATTGATGCTACCCGCTTAGTCTAAGACCAACCCCGCATTTAAAAAGACCCCTGAAAGTCAGGGGGATACGGGTTTGATTTCCCGTTGGGTGATTGATCACAAAGGTGGGTTTATTCTACTGTTTCAGCGCTATACCGAATAGATAAATCTTAAATTTCTAAAGTTAGGGGGTTTTAGGAATTGGGATGGGAAACCCATCATTAAAATGAAAACTTTGCTGTAATTTTCTGTATACTATTTAATGCGAAATTTTATAATAAAATGTAATTTAATTAAAAATTTTAGGGGAAATGTGGCCCCCGGGGTGAGGGCCGGCCAAACCCCCTTTTCCTCCCTCCCTACCCGCAGACGCGGTTGGGCTAACGATAAAAAATCTCCCCCCGACAACATTTCGTAAAAACCCAATGTCACAACAAAAAACTTTCTCAATGACAAATTCTCCACCGGCAAACTCTCGAAAAATTCAAACCATAAAAACGACAAAATGCGCGATGACCAACAGTTGCAATGAAAAAGTTCACAACGGTAAACGACGATCGAAAGATAAAACCCCTCTCAACGACAAACTGTCCAACAAAACTGTCGAATAAAACTGTACAAGGAAAACCCGCAAGATAAAATCTAGTAACGCAAACGTTCGCCATGAGAAACTGTCGCAATGATAAAAAGTTCAATGATAAACTCTCCCATAGCAAACTGCAAAACAACAAAACCCCAACGACTAACTGTTTTCGATAGAACTGTCGCAACAAAAAAATTCACAAGGATAAACTCTGCAATGAAATCTCTAGCAACAACAACGTTCACCATGGGAAAAAAGTCACAATTATTATCTAATACAACAAAAACCCGGGTAGAAAAATTTACAAGACAAATGTCCAATAAAATTGTCACAATGATAAACTCCGTGGAATGCTCTAGCCATGACTACTCTTTTAACGACAATTTTGAGATAAAAAAAAATTTTGCGATGGTAAAATTTTACAAGCTAAATTTTTGTTCCTGTTAAATAAAGTAAAAAAAAATTTTATTCCCCCTTTAAGATAATGTATAATAACTATTGCAAGGGGGGGGTTTAAATGGCCCCCGGGCCAAGGAATACAAAACACAAAAAATAAAAGGAAAATTTTATAAAATAGTGGACGCTAAAAAGAAAGATTTTTTTAAGTCAAGGTAAATCAGGTTAAAATGGCATTTAAAAAGATATTTGTTTGCAAAGAGTTGCACAAGCCAGGGGGTCCAAAATCTTTTGGGGTGGAAAGGGGGGGGGGTGGGGTTTAAAAGAAGGTCCAGGGGGATTCCCATGAACAATTTTTTCCCTAGTACTCTTGAAATATTTTTAAAAAAGGGTTTTTTTTTAAAGGGGAGTACCTTTTTAATTTTTTATCGTAACAAGTTAGTAATAACGATAGGGGGAAAAAGGAAAATAAAATATAAAAAATATTTTTTACAATGAAAATCTGTACTTTATTTTTTTTTTGCAGGTGGGAGAACCATATTTGTGAAAAGGGGGAAAATTTAAAACCAAAAAAAAGTTTTACATGCAACCCCCAACCAAATAAAGGCGTACGGAGGCTTTCCCCATTTTTTGAAAAAATTTTGGGGGCCATTATAAACCATTAAGATGGGGTTCTTACTAAATTTTTTTTTTACGAAAACTTGAGTTCCCTAAATTTAAACTTGGAGTGGTTCTATCCTAGAAGAAAAAAATTTGAAATTTAGTTTTAAACCCAAAGGGAAAGTTTTTTTGAAAGCTTTGCCCCATTTATATTCTAATTTTTTATAAAATTCAAAAATTTTTTCATAAAATTTTAAAACCCCATTTAAACCCTTTAAATTTAAAATTTTACAACCTATTACGTGGGGGCTTAAATCACGTTTTCCTCTAAATTTTTTTTACAATTATTTCCGCCCTTTGGTACGATGGCACATCTACTGGAGCTAAACTTAAAAAAAGTTAACGTCTTTTAACGAAAATCCAGACAAGTTAAATTTTTTAAAAAATTTTTCCCCTTTTCGAGAAGCTTCCACACCAATGGGTTTTTTGTTCTGGGGTTTGTGGGGTGTGTAATTTACCGTTAAAAAGGTTCCTTCGAGAAGTTTTCAAAAGAACCAGAAAAAGGGGACTTTTTAAAATTTCCCGTATTTTACTGGAAATCACCCGGGGTCATGAATGGATTTGCTTTAAGCATCGGGGGATTAAAATTTTGCTGGGGCCCCGACATGATCTGTTTCGATAGACAATTTTAATAAAATATTTTTTTTAAATTTTAAAAGGAATAAATAAAATCAAATTTTATGTGTTATATTATCTTTTAAAATTAAATTTCAATGAAAAGGGAACGAGGCATTATAATTTAAAGCACATTTTTTCGTAAAAAGAAACAAAGTTTTTACGGAGTGCCCTTTTAAATGTTTCTGTTATGTAATAAAAACAAATAGCTTTTCTAACGGGGGGAGGAGAAATGAAACAAATAAACTTCCCAATCACGGGCTATCAAAACCAATAAAAAGAGAAGTATAACAAATGGCGACACAAGGGGGGGGTTTTTTAAATGCAACTATTAACCCCTTGCCGCAAACCGCGAAAAAAAACAAGATTTTTGAAATTTGTTTTTTTTTTTCTACGGCTATTTTTTGGCTGAGACTACAAAGCTCATTAAAAATTTAACAACAGACCCAAAATATTTCCAAAAAAAACCCCAAACGAGAAGGTTTTAAAATGCAGAAAAAATTTAGAAATTTTAAAAAAAGTTTTTGGGGAAAAAACATTATTCTAAAACAGTTTACAAAACAAAATAGGAGGGCAAAAAAACCCTTTTTTCAAGTTTTTCTTTTTAACATTTTTTTAAAATTGTTCCTGAGTCATTAGAAAACTAAATTTGGCTACTGGTCAAAATAAGGAGTTTGGGAAACGTCAATTTTTTACCTTTTTTTTTTTTTTTTTTTTTTTTTTTTTTTTTTTTTTTTTTTTTTTAAAAAAAAAAAAAAAAAAAAAAAAAAAAAAAAAAAAAAAAAAAAAAAAAAAAAAAAAAAAAAAAAAAAAAAAAAAAAAAAAAAAAAAAAAAAAAAAAAAAAAAAAAAAAAAAAAACACCCCAAATTTTTTAAAAAAAAAAAACCAAACCCAAACAAACAAACAAAACCCAAAAAGACCCTCCCAAACAAACAATAAAAAAAACAAAACAAAAGAACCCCCCAAAAACAAAACAAACCCAAAAAACCCCCCAAACCCCCCCCTTCCCAAACCCCCTCCTCCAAACCACAGTTTTTCCCCCACTTTTCATACAAACCCCTAAAAATCAAAATAATAATTTTGAAAATTTTTTCATGAATATATTTAAAGTAGTATTAGTAATTTTGGTAACTATCAGATACTAAGGGCATTAAAGCTCTATTACAATTTCGTAAGCCAAAAAAATTAAAAATTGAGGGTTAAAATTTTTTTATATATTTTTTGACTTAAAATAAAATTTTTCCTGACAAAAGGATAGATCAAAATATAATTTTTAAACCCAACTTTTTTAATTTAAAACAAAATATTTTTTTAAAAACCCTTAAAAAATGGTTGATTCACTTTTCAATTTTTAATTTTTTCCCCTCTTTCCCCGGTTTTTTAAACCAAGAATATACACTTTTCCAAACATTTTATTTGAAAATCTTTGTACTAAAAAAAAAAAAAACACCTTTTTTTTTTTCCCCTAAGTTTTTTGGGACAAAGATGTAAAAATATTGAATAGTTTTTAATAAAACTAAAAGTTTTTTAAATTTTGGTTTTGAAAATCGACTTCCCTATTTCTTAGATTATTAAAAAATTCTTTAAAAAATAGCATTTCTTATATTTATTTGATTTTAAACCTTGGATTTTTCTTGTCACCCAAAAACCTTAGATATTTTGGGAGGGTTTTTCCCGTTTTTTATGTACAAACTAAAACCCAAATAACAACCCTTCAAGAATCGAAATTTCGGAAGGGGGAAAAATTTAAAAGCCTTTTTAAACTACTGGGACATACAAAACCAAAGGTCAAAAAAAATTTAACAATTTAAAATTTTAAAAAAAAGTTTAAAAAAATTCAATTAAAATAACTTTTTATACAATTTTTTAAACATTTTAATTTTAATTTTGGGGGGGGATGATACCAAAAAATTTAAAATTTTAAAACCCTTTTTAAAAACCAACTTTTTTCTTTTCCAAATTCCCCCCTTTTAAAATTTAACGTGTTTGTTAAATTTTAAAGTAATCAAACACCCCGGCAGCAAAATTTGTTCAAAATTTTTGTCCCAAAAATGAAAACAAATAAAATTTTTGTGTTGAAAATAAAAAAAAAAAATTTTTTAGAATTTCTCTATTACGTAAGAATTTTTAGGGGCACCCACAAAAAGTTTTTCAATACTATTTACGTACAGACTTAGTAAAAACTCACCAAAAAAGGAAAAATTGTATGATTTTCTGATGTAATTTTTACTCATGAACCCCCCTATAAAGAGTTTCCCAAAGATAGAAAACTAACATTCTTTTAATCCCCACCCCGGTACCAAATTTTTAAAGCTGGGAAAATCTTTGGGGGAAACCCTTTTTCCCTATTCTTCACTGAATTTTTTTAGGGTTTGCTAAAAGAAACCCCAAATGTTTACCAAATAAATTTTTTTTTCACAGAAATTAAAATCCCGGGTTTTGTAAGATTTTAACAAAACAACCCCTGTATCTTTATAGTTGTCTGCCATATGTTTTCCTAAGAAATTCGGGAAAAATATCCTTAAAATACTTCCACGCAACATTTTTAGCAAGGTTCAACTGCCCATCGCAGTTCTCGTCTTGAATCAGTTTTCTTATTTAAGGTACCACAAAGATTTCTCTATGATCAATGCATCACTGACCCTCGGGTACTTTTTTCTTAATAAATAACCAAAATTCACTTTCATCCATTGCTATAACAAAGTAATTTATAAGACCAATCTTATATGAATTGTGAGGTAGTTACACTTTTTTCGGATCAACAAGTGGTATATTGACAAAAAAAATTCTTGGTGTTAGTGATGTTTGCTTTGGGTGTAATGATTTCTCCAGTATTTGTTATTCAAAAAAAAAAAAAAAAAAAAAAAAAAAAAAAATAAATTCAGCACTTCGTGAAACGAGGTAGTGCTTCAAGGAAAGCGCAATGACCTTCAATTCACCATTGACGTTCCATATTTTGTTATCTTCATACTGGATTTTTTTCCGGTAGAAGTTTCATGCTCTCATAAATTTCATATCTGCAGCACGAGCAAGTGGCAATGTTGGAAACTTATTTTAATGTGGAGAGTCACAGTTTTAAATTTCACCTTATAAGAATCTATAAATAAATGCCAATACTCGGTTTTTGTACTCGTTACCAGTGCTTCCAAACAAAATATACATAACGGCAAAAAAGTCAATCTTCAAGCGAAAAGAAATCCACTATGGCTCTTTCAACGCATACTTTTGTTTCTTTTTGGAAGTGGTTCAGCCTTTCAATCTAGATCTTTAAAGTTCTCTGCTTTTCTTTTAAATAGGTTCAAATCTAGGACAAGGTCATGGAGATCTCCTTGAGTAAGTAAATGTGCTCAGAAGACAAGCATAAAACTTTAAAAGTTGGATCAAGCCTACATCATCATATCATCATCACCACCATGCTAATACAGGCAAATTCTTCACTGTGAGTCACAGGCCTCATATTGTTCAAATTCTTTCCCCTAGCTACAAACCAAGCAATCAAAAGAAAATTTCAAATGACCTTCTCGATGAATTTACACTGAGAAGTGGGCCAAATGAGAGAAAACACTTACCGGAAAATCTGTATGCATGGCTCCTCGGTTGGTTGGAACAATGTGCACAGTGATCCATTTATTTGTGTGTCGGTTAGTGAAGATCTGTACCAATGTACTAATTTAACCAAAATCATTGACACCTAAAAATAATTGTCCTACTTCTGATTACCTCTTAGTTTTATCAGAAAAATTAATTTAAAACTATCAACATTATGGTAGCAGAGCTTGAAATTTTGTCACTGCAATGCTGCCAATATGGGGAAACTTAGGAATAAGTTGGCAAAAAAGAATACATCAAGATGTGATAGCTTACGGTTAGCTCAGATCACTCCTCAATCTACTAGCACATTACTTGTAGGTGGTTGGCATAAATAGCATATTAAGCAAATTTTTAAGTACTTCATGAACACTCACTTGGCAGCAGCTAAGTACAAACAAGCAAACGTAACAGCTCTTGCTCTTCTACAGATGTTAACTGGAATTCTTTACTGACTGTATAGAGTCTTATTTGGACAACTGGCACAAAGTTGCTAAGGTCGTCACTGAAAATTGAAGTGCCATTGAACCAAGTGTAAGTGTAAAAGTGAGCCATGTCAATTTGAAACAATGTAGAAGACTATCTTAGAAAAAACTCAAGCTATCTCAGTCTCTAGATAAGATGCAGCGTGATGACCGCACCATTGGAGAAGCAGTTTAAGTATGGCTTGACCTCACGATTTTTTCAAAAATAAGAGTAACTTCAATGATTTAAATTACTTTGTGAAACGGCTTAGCACTTTTATAACTGATGATCATCTGGACACCTCATGGTTCCACGCTTTCATGGAGACAATTTGAGTGGGGAGCAACATCATTCTGCTATGGAGTATGCTGAAGCCTACCACCCGGATGCAGTGCCTGATTTAATTAAGTACAAGGCAAAATGTTCACCTTTCAAGAAATACTTGTTCAGACCTGCAACACTGAAGGAAATTAACCTCTAGTATGGCGGATGGCATCATGTAACTTTGGGCTTGTGCACCAGCTACATAGTGCAGTGGCTTCATCAGCTGAGGTTGAATGACTTTTCTACACTTTCGGGTTTGTGTAAAGTAACGTTAGGAAAAAATTAGGTAAATAGAAGGCTTCCACACTTGTATGTGTTTTTTTATTCATTCAACAACCAATATATTCAATGAAGTGGAACTCGTAAGTGGCATTCAGTGGTGTGATGACTTAGTGGTATATTAAATAAGTCTTTATTAGAAGGACAATATTACTTCTATTTTGCAAACAATTAGAATTAAATAAAACAACCAAAAAAGGAGAAAAAACTTATTTTAAAATATATTTAAATACAAATATTTTAACATTTACCTTAAAACTTATTTAATCAACGGATATTGTTTTAAACCATTTTTACACGTTTTTAAAAAATAGTTTGTTTCAAACGTGTCAAACATTCTATAAACACTTCTTAATGAGTGGAGTAAGACCACGTTTGCTATTTTAAATGTTACCTGCCATAAAAGTAGCAAAAAGATTCGGATGATTATCACGATTTCTAGGAATTGTGCATTTGTTATTCTATGAGAAAGTCATCCAATAAGGGTTGCCAATAATATTTTATTGGAGTCACTAGTCACACACCCATACACACATAAGTAGTTAGAAGCGGTCGGATAGTACAGGCTGGGGATTGGTGGGATTTGGTCACGTGACCACGCCTCCGCTCTGTGATTTGGCTGCTCCCCTCCTTCCCCCACCCCTCCTTCCGCTGCCCTACTTTCCTCTGATTGGCTGTTGGTTTTCCCCTCCCCTACAAACCTGGACATGTTGGTTCTTTTTTATTAATTATCGTTAATTGATTATTGTTAATTAATTAATTAGTTAATTGGTAGGATAGAGGCGTGGAGTTATTATTGGTAGGATAGAGGTGTTTTTATTCATCAATTAGTGCGCTGTAGTTTATTTGCTGAAGCATAGAGCCACTCGCTGCTCCACGTCTTTCTCCTCCGATTGGTAGGATAGAGGTGTTGGAGTTATTATTGTAGGATAGAGGTGTTTTTTATTCATCAATTAGGGCGCTGTAGTTTATTTGCTGAAGCATAGAGCCACTCGCGCTCCACGTCTTTCTCCTCCGGTATGCCCGATATTAAATGACACAAGCTGGCTCGCTGGCTTCTGTAACTCAGCCTTTCACTTTTCCCTCCCCACCCCTCCCTCAGAGCAGGGGTTTGTTTCATCCTGGTTTTCCCCCCTCCCCGGTCATTACCTTCTGGGGGGGGCGAACGTACCCAGCAATAACCTCCATTCACCTTGAGGAGTCATTGTGTTTCTCAAAATAGACCACCTGTAAGGCAGCTATGAAAAAATCCCGTTTTACGCAATTCCTTTTACATTCCCTGAAAGCGGGCCGCCCAATCACTCCAACGGAGGAATAATATTGAATTTAATTTTTGCAAAACCCCC